>RXPK01000112.1:1832111-1965148 GCA_004143645.1 Protaetia brevitarsis
TTCAGTCCGGTGATGTCTGGTTAGTGACAGCCTCATAGCAGCGAGTGCCAGCTCTGCATGCTTCCTGGTGATGCGTTTCTGGATGACACATCACCACCACCACTGCTCCATGGCCGGGACATTCCTTCCATCCGGATGAAGCAGCGCTGCGGCTTATTCGCTCAGTCGCCCATATCGCGAATATCTTCGCAGTTTGTAGGTATGGCCTTCACGAATTGCTCGTTCTCCATGGTTTTAACCTGTAACAAAAACAATAATTGACACATGAGAAAAATATATCTTGCTAACAAATCAAATATAAAATATATAGCCAACATAACATCATCACTGTTGGCTCTCTCTATACTAACTACTTCAGAGTCTCGGTTGATGTGTGCGTATGACAGCCTCATCAAGCAAGCGAGTGCCAGCCTTGCATTGGGCTTCCTTTGGTGATGTTTCTGATGACCACATCACACACCACTGCCTCCATGCCGTGACAATGCTCCTCCATCGCGATGAAGCAGCGGTGGACGTTATTCGCTCAGTCGATGCGAATATCTTCGCCAAGTTGTTAGATATACGCCTTCCACGAATATGCCCTCGTTCTCATGCGTTTTAACCTCGCATAACAAAAAACAATTATTGTACACAGAGAAAAATAATTGTAAAATCAATATAAATATATTGCCAACAAACATCATCACTGTGGCTCTCTTCTATAACTAACATACTCAGGTCTCGGTGATTGTGTAGTTTGACAGCCTCATCAGAAGCCGAGTGCAGCTCTGCATTGCTTTCCTGGTGATGGTTCTGATGACACATCACAACCACACTGCTCCATCGGCCGGACAATGCTCCTCCGGATGAAGCCAGCGGTGGCCGTTATTCGCTCAGTTCGATGCCGAATATCTTCGCCAGTGTAGTATCGCCTCACGAATGCTCAGCTCTCCATGCCGTTTTCACCTGCTAACAAAGAACATAATTGTACACATCTGAGAAAAAATATATATGTAAAATCAAATATAAATATATTGCAACATAACATCATCCACTGCTGGCTCTCTCATATACTAACTACTTCAGTCTCGTGATGTGGTAGTGACAGCCTCATTCAGCAACGAGTGCAGCTCTGCAGCTCCTGGATGGTTCTGATGACACATCACCGCACCACTGCTCCATGCGGACAATGTCTCATCGGATGAAGCAGCGTGGTTTTCGCTCATCGATGCGAATATCTTCGCCATGTAGGTATTGCCTTCACGAATTGCTCGTTCCCATGGTTTAACCGTAACAAAAAACAATAATTGACACAGAAAATATATTGTAAAATCAAATATAATTATTGCAACATAACATCATCACTGTGGCTCTTTCTATACAACCTTCAGTCTCGTGATTGTAGTGACAGCCCATCAGAGCGAGTTGCAGCTCTGCATGCTTCCTGGTGATGTTTCTGATGACACATACCACCACACTGCTCCATGCCGGACAATGTCCTCCATCGGTATGAAGCAGCGGTGGGTTATTCGCTCGTCGATGCGAATATCTTCGCCCGTGTACGGCCTTCACGATTGCTCGCTCTCCATGCTTTTCACCTGTTACAAAAAACAATAATTGTACACAGAGAAAAATATATTGTAAATCATAATAAATATATTACAACATAACATTATCCTGTGGCCTCTTCTATACTACACTACTCAGGTCTCGGTGATGTGGTAGTGACGCTCATCAGCAAGCGAGTGCAGCTCTGCATTGCTTCCTGGTGATGGTTCTGATGACACATCACCACCACCACTGCTCCATGGCCGGACAATGTCCTCCATCCGGATGAAGCAGCGGTGGGTTATTCGCTCAGTCGATGCGAATATCTTCGCCAGTGTAGGTATCGCCTTCACGAATTGCTCGTTCTCCATGGTTTTAACCTGTAACAAAAACAATAATTGTACACAGAGAAAAATATATTGTAAAATCAAATATAAATATATTGCAACATAACATCATCACTGTGGCTCTCTTCTATACTAACTACTTCAGTCTCGGTGATGTGGTAGTGACAGCCTTATCAGCAAGCGAGTGCAGCTCTGCATTGCTTCCTGGTGATGGTTCTGATGACACAATCACCACCACCACTGCTCCATGGCCGGACAATGTCCTCCATCCGGATGAAGCAGCGGTGGGTTTATTCGCTCAGTCGATGCGAATTATCTTCGCCAGTGTAGTATCGCCTTCACGAATTGCCTCGTTCTCCATGGTTTTAACCTGTAACAAAAACAATAATTGTACCAGAGAAAAAATATATTGTAAATCAAAATATAAATATATTGCAACATGACATCATCACTGTGCTCTCTTCTATACTAACTATTCAGGTTCTCGCGTGATGTGTAGTGACAGCCTCATCAGCAAGCGCAGTGCCAGCTCTGCATTGCTTCCTGGTGATGGTTCTGATGACACCATCCACCGCCACCACTGCTCCATGGCCGGACAATGTCCTCCATCCGGATTGAAGCAGCGGTGGGTTATTCGCTCAGTCGATGCGAATATCTTCGCCAGTGTAGGTATCGCCTTCACGAATTTGCTCGTTCTCCATGTTTTAACCTGTAACAAAAACAATAATTTGTACACAGAGAAAAAATATATTGTAAAATCATAATATAAATATATTGCAACATAACATCATCACTGTGGCTCTCTTCTATACTAACTACTTCAGGTCTCGTGATGTGTAGTGACAGCCTCAATCAGCAAGCGAGTGCAGCTCTGCATTGCTTCTGTGATGGTTCTGGCATGACACATCACCACCACCACTGCTCCATGGCCGACAATGTCCTCCATCCGGATGAAGCAGCGGTGGTTTATTCGCTTCAGTTCGATGCGAAATATCTTCGCCAGTGTAGGTATCGCCTTCACGAATTGCTCGCTCTCCATGGTTTTCACCTGTAACAAAAACAATAATTGTACACAGAGAAAAATATATTGTAAAATCAAATATAAATATATTACAACATAACATCATCACTGTGGCTCTCTTCTATACTAACTACTTCAGGTCTCGGTGATGTGGTAGTGACAGCCTTATCAGCAAGCGAGTGCAGCTCTGCATTGCTTCCTGGTGATGGTTCTGATGACACATCACCACCACCACTGCTCCATGGCCGGACAATGTCCTCCATTCCGATGGTGAAGCAGCGCGTGGGTTATTCGCTCAGTCGAATGCGAATATTCTTCGCCAGTGTAGGTATCGCCTTCACGAATTGCTCGCTCTCCATGGTTTTCACCTGTAACAAAAACAATAATTGTACACAGAGAAAAATATATTGTAAAATCAAATATAAATATATTACAACATAACATCATCACTGTGGCTCTCTTCTATACTAACTACTTCAGGTCTCGGTGATGTGGTAGTGACAGCCTCATCAGCAAGCGAGTGCAGCTCTGCATTGCTTCCTGGTGATGGTTCTGATGACACATCACCACCACCACTGCTCCATGGCCGGACAATGTCCTCCATCCGATGAAGCAGCGGTGGGTTATTCGCTCAGTCGATGCGAATATCTTCGCCAGTGTAGGTATCGCCTTCACGAATTGCTCGTTCTCCATGGTTTTAACCTGTAACAAAAACAATAATTGTACAGAGAGAAAAATATATTGTAAAATCAAATATAAATATATTGCAACATAACATCATCACTGTGGCTCTCTTCTATACTAACTACTTCAGGTCTCGGTGATGTGGTAGTGACAGCCTCATCAGCAAGCGAGTGCAGCTCTGCATTGCTTCCTGGTGATGGTTCTGATGACACATCACCACCACCACTGCTCCATGGCCGGACAATGTCCTCCATCCGGATGAAGCAGCGGTGGGTTATTCGCTCAGTCGATGCGAATATCTTCGCCAGTGTAGGTATCGCCTTCACGAATTGCTCGCTCTCCATGGTTTTCACCTGTAACAAAAACAATAATTGTACACAGAGAAAAATATATTGTAAAATCAAATATAAATATATTACAACATAACATCATCACTGTGGCTCTCTTCTATACTAACTACTTCAGGTCTCGGTGATGTGGTAGTGACAGCCTCATCAGCAAGCGAGTGCAGCTCTGCATTGCTTCCTGGTGATGGTTCTGATGACACATCACCACCACCACTGCTCCATGGCCGGACAATGTCCTCCATCCGGATGAAGCAGCGGTGGGTTATTCGCTCAGTCGATGCGAATATCTTCGCCAGTGTAGGTATCGCCTTCACGAATTGCTCGTTCTCCATGGTTTTAACCTGTAACAAAAACAATAATTGTACACAGAGAAAAATATATTGTAAAATCAAATATAAATATATTGCAACATAACATCATCACTGTGGCTCTCTTCTATACTAACTACTTCAGGTCTCGGTGATGTGGTAGTGACAGCCTTATCAGCAAGCGAGTGCAGCTCTGCATTGCTTCCTGGTGATGGTTCTGATGACACATCACCACCACCACTGCTCCATGGCCGGACAATGTCCTCCATCCGGATGAAGCAGCGGTGGGTTATTCGCTCAGTCGATGCGAATATCTTCGCCAGTGTAGGTATCGCCTTCACGAATTGCTCGTTCTCCATGGTTTTAACCTGTAACAAAAACAATAATTGTACACAGAGAAAAATATATTGTAAAATCAAATATAAATATATTGCAACATAACATCATCACTGTGGCTCTCTTCTATACTAACTACTTCAGGTCTCGGTGATGTGGTAGTGACAGCCTTATCAGCAAGCGAGTGCAGCTCTGCATTGCTTCCTGGTGATGGTTCTGCGATGACACATCACCACCACCACTGCTCCATGGCCGGACAATGTCCTCCATCCGGATGAAGCAGCGGTGGGTTATTCGCTCAGTCGATGCGAATATCTTCGCCAGTGTAGGTATCGCCTTCACGAATTGCTCGCTCTCCATGGTTTTCACCTGTAACAAAAACAATAATTGTACACAGAGAAAAATATATTGTAAAATCAAATATAAATATATTAACAACATAACAATCATCACTGTGGCTCTCTTCTATACTAACTACTTCAGGCTCGGGATGTGGTAGTGACAGCCTCATCAGCCAGCGAGTGCAGCTCTGCATTGCTTCCTGGTGGATGGTTCTGATGACACAATCACCACCACCACTGCTCCATGGCCGGACAATGTCCTCCATCCGGATGAAAGCAGCGGTGGGTTATTCGCTCAGTCGATGCGAATATCTTCGCCAGTGTAGGTATCGCCTTCACGAATTGCTCGCTCTCCATGGTTTTCACCTGTAACAAAAACAATAATTGTACACAGAGAAAAATATATTGTAAAATCAAATATAAATATATTACAACATAACATCATCACTGTGGCTCCCTTCTATACTAACTACTTCAGGTCTCGGGTGATGTGGTAGTGACAGCCTCATCAGCAAGCGAGTGCAGCTCTGCATTGCTTCCTGGTGATGGTTCTGATGACACATCACCACCACCACTGCTCCATGGCCGGACAATGTCCTCCATCCGGATGAAGCAGCGGTGGGTTATTCGCTCAGTCGATGCGAATATCTTCGCCAGTGTAGGTATCGCCTTCACGAATTGCTCGTTCTCCATGGTTTTAACCTGTAACAAAAACAATAATTGTACACAGAGAAAAATATATTGTAAAATCAAATATAAATATATTGCAACATAACATCATCACTGTGGCTCTCTTCTATACTAACTACTTCAGGTCTCGGTGATGTGGTAGTGACAGCCTTATCAGCAAGCGAGTGCCAGCTCTGCATTGCTTCCTGGTGATGGTTCTGATGACACATCACCACCACCACTGCTCCATGGCCGGACAATGTCCTCCATCCGGATGAAGCAGCTGTGGGTTAAAAATCAAAAAATATTGCAACATAACATATTTTTTATTAAAATAGAGGATAGGACTATAACATATTAAGCATAAATAAAAAAATGTATTAAGTTTATATATTTACGAAAACAAAAATAATTATTAAATTTAAAAAATAAATAGTTTTTGTTTTAAATAGATAATATATTAATAGTTAATATGAAATATTGTTGAAATGACACTTTTTCTAATGAAAATTAAGAATGTATAGTTCTCACTTTTAATATAGATTACATTTATAGTAAATAGAATTTTTATCTAGACCAAAAGTATTATATATTTATAGCTCAAAAATTATTATTTATTATTAAATTATTATCATTGCAGTATTTAGAAATAAATTCATTTATTCCAAATATACTTTTTATTTAGCTTTGTTCTGTGATTTATTTAATTTTGGTATATAATATATTGCATTTGAATAAAATTTGTGTTGCTGTATGTACAGGGAGGAACGTGTTATATCTTGGACCTATATAGGTACATACTTTGGTCCTATAATGATGTTGCTAGAGCCATCAAATTACTTTACTTTGAAGTTTTAGGCGTAAGTCATATATAGAAAAGAATGCGTTCCGATTTGCGCATTTTATGCGGTGCGTGCATTGAAAGACCTAGAACACTGTGAGCGTTCCGATTTACTTGTCGTGCATGTGCCACGCATAGACTGCGTTACCTTTTTTTCTATGCGTTGTATGTTCCATTCTAACTTCTGTCAGGGTATCAACTGATTTCGCGGCAAAACTCCTTATGCACGCATACATGTTAAATCGGAACGATGTATCGTTACATCAGACGCATACAATGCATTATGTGCGAATCGGAACGCAGCCTAGTTTCTCATCGTTCCTATCCGGAAATCTTCTGTACTACCTGAATTAAACTAAAGCATTTTTATGTTTCAAAAACGTTCTACTCCTAGAATTAATTGTAAGGCAAATAAAATCAAAAATGATCCTATAAAAGTAACAGTTTATTAAATATTGATTCAAGAATTTTTATAATAACAGAACAATAAATTTAGGCAAAAGAGAAAAGGAGAATTTTAAGTAACTAGTTGTAGTCATTATAGTAGTTGTCATATATGTGTATAGTGTGTTGCATACATTGTGTATATGTTTGCATTTTTAAATTATTAAAGACAGTTCTCAACCAGACGCCCACGTGTATGTACCCCACACCGACCGCTCCCAATCACGCCAAGATAGCACATGGCACAGTCAGTAAATCAAGTATAATTTAAAGAATATTATCAGTGATATTGTAAAGTTAGTGAACGAAAGAAAGAAAAATGAGTGAGAAAATTAAAATTCCGGATGAAATGGATTTTTCAAGCAATCATGCAGAAGCGTGGAAATTATTTTTACAAAAATTTCAAATATATTTAAAAGCATCGAAATGTGAAAAGGAATCGGAAGAATACAAAGGGGCACTACTGTTGAACACAATTGGCGATAAGGCATTAAAAATATATAATAATTTTAAATGGACCGCGGAAGAAGAAAAAGAAAAATATAGCAAGATTAAATAGAAATTTTCGGATTACTTTTGCACCTACATCAAACGAAACTTATGAACGCCATATTTTCCTAACAAGAGATAAAAAATCCAACGAAACAGTGGATGAGTCTGTAACCGAACTTCGTCATTTAAGTAGCACATGTGGATATGGTGAATTAACCGATAGCATCTAAATCAATTAAAAGTAAATTATTAAGAACAAAAGATTTAGATCTACAAAAAGCCATTGAAATTTGTAAAATAGCAGAAATTACAAAAAATCAGTTGGATGTCATTTGTAATGAAACACCTGTGCAAGACGAAGAAGACGTGATGGTATTCAGAAGAAAAACAAGGATAGAAGATATGCAGGCAGCACAAATGACAGGAAATTCAAACGAGGTGATCAGGCGCAAACATCACGTCCGAACGCAGGCGCCAAATCAACTCGCAGGCGCAAACATCATCATACGGAACGCAGACGCAACAAATGTCAAAGACGTATATGCCGGGACGCAACCGAGCAGTAAACAACAATCGTCAATCCGTAGGAACATGTCAAAAATGTGGTGTCAAACATGCCAGAAATAATTGCAAAGCATATGGAAAACGTTGTGGAATATGCGGAATATTTAATCACTTTGCTCGAATGTGTAGGAACAATGGTAGAATGGTATATAACCTAGAAACTGAAGAACCTGTGGAAGATTTGTTTATAGGAACTTTAAGTGTTAATAGTCTTAACAGTGGATGGCTAATAAATATCAATAAACTTAGAGCTCGTGATGTGTTGTATTGGCCTGGTATGTTTGCAGATATTGAAAGCATGGTATTGTCTTGTAGTGTATGTTTAAGATTTTCAAATGATAATGCAAAGGAACCTCTAGCTCCACATCCTGTACCAAACTTTCCTTGGGAAAAAGTGGAAGTAGATTTGTTCCAGTTAAATAATTGTAACTATTTATTAATTATTGATTTTTTTTTCTAAATACGTTGAAGTCAAAAAACTTCATACTACAACAGCAAAAGTTGTCATTGAAACTTTAAAGAATGTATTTTCAGCGCATGGTATACGGATAGTTCTATTTTCAGGTAATGGTCCTCAATTTTCTTGTTTTGAATTTAAAGATTTTGCTCAAGAATGGAATATTAATCATGTAACGTCAAGTGCATTGTACCCTAGATCAAATGGTATGGTTGAAAGATCTATACAAACTATAAAAAGTATTTTAAGAAAATGTATTTTTTCTAAAACTGATATTAATGTAGCTTTACTTGAGTATAGGAACACTCCTATTTTTAATAACATAAAATCACCTGCGGAACTTCTTTTTGGAAGAAAAATTAGAGGCTTCTTACCAATTCAATATAATCTTTAAAACCGCGTAATGTTAATTATAATGAACAGAGAAGGCATCTTCAAACTCGTCAAAATGTACAAAAGTGGTATCATGATAAACATAGTAAAACATTAAAACCATCTAGTATAGGAGACAAAGTGTACATTAAAAATAATAAAATATGGACGCCTGGTGTAGTTTGTAAAAAATATAGTGATCATTCTTATTTAGTTAGAGAAAATAATTCAGATATGATTAAAAGACGTAATCGTACCTTTTTAAAAGAGCTCAATGAGGATATTTGCTATGATAATTACGATACTGCCTCTGATGAGGAAGATATTACAAATTTAAACCAGCCTCAGAAAGAAAATGAAAGTAATAATGTATTTGTACAAAATGAGGAGTCTGATGCAGACAGTTACATAACAATTTCTAGTGAATCTTCCTCATCTACATCTAATGACCCACCAGGGCAAGTTAAAAAATCTAAGTATGGCAGAGTTTTACGGGGGAGATGTCATATATGTGTATAGTGTATTGCATACATTGTGTATATGTTTGTATTTTTATATT
Source organism: Protaetia brevitarsis (assembly GCA_004143645.1). Taxonomy (NCBI): domain Eukaryota; kingdom Metazoa; phylum Arthropoda; class Insecta; order Coleoptera; family Scarabaeidae; genus Protaetia; species Protaetia brevitarsis. The sequence goes on from RXPK01000112.1 coordinate 1,841,421, forward strand.
ATTAAAGACAGTTCTCAACCAGACGCCCACGTGTATGTACCCCACACCGACCGCTCCCAATCACGCCAAGATAGCACAGTAGTCATATCTTAATGTTGCATATTGACATGCATCTGATAAAACACAAGAAACTACTGGATAAACATCGTGTAAATCTTGTTGTACTATACATCCAAAAATTGATGTTTCTCTAATTTTGTATGACTGAAAGTGTTCGTTATATGACAAGCTTTCGAATCGTTTATAAACAAAGTAAATCTGATTATTAGAAGAGAAAATTTCTTCTATTTGACCGAATATTGATAAGTTATCCGTAGATATAGAAATCATATAATTTCTTTTTTTCTAGTTTTTATTGTATTATCCGGAAAAAAATGTTTATTTTATTTAGACTTAGTAAATCATAAAGTAAAAGCTACAAGGTTTACTTATTTAATTCAAATAATTATTTTCGAATAAAATATGTTGTTAATTTAGTGTCTTCGGATATTCAAATTTCATATATAGCATGTAGTTTAGGTAACATAAAAGTTTAATATAAAATTATATTTGCCTCAGAAAAATGGTATGTTAGGGTTAATAGGAAATTATATTTAACCTTAATATAATATTTCTCATAAAATTAAAAATAAAATAAAAATATTGTAAACCTGTTTTTTCCGTGTATAAACATATACAGTGACCAAAAAAAATATAATAATTTTCAATAAAAGTAATGTCTGCTAAGTGGTTTGGAGAGAAAATGTTTACAAAATTTTGTTTATTAGTACTAGATACAGTCTCCTGCAACAACTGCCACACTGAAATCGTACTTTTCAGTTTTCGCTGTGTTAATTATGCAAAAATTGACAAAACTGTTTGAATATCGACCGAATTTAGAACTATCGCCGCAGTTGAGCTGCTAAAAGCGAAAAAAAAATGGAAATATGTAATTCAGTGAAACAATTTAAGTCCTGCTTACTTTTGGTATGCGTACTCTCAGCTTTTTGCAGATAATTACAAGATGGCAGTGGTTATATAAAAGATTTTAGCCCCCAAATTCGGCGAACATATAAAAAATAAAAATTCTCATACCTAGATATTTTGAATTTAGGTAAAAACTAAAAGAATACTTCTGCTTGTAGGTCATATCTGCGTGTAATATTTTTTGTATTATTTGTATGAATGTTTTAGCTCTAGTAGTTATATAAGCACCGAAATATACAAAAGCGTATTGTTACAATAAAATAACAATTAATTTTGTACTCCCAGTTCAAACTTATTATTTTCCCATTTTGAGGGGTGTTTTTTTTTTGAGTTGGATTTAAGGTGCCAATTTGACTTTTTATTATACAGGAGTGTATAATTATATTTGGGGTTATTATATATTTCCTCAAATTCTTTCAGTGAAGTAATACAAATAAAAAATAAAACCACTTTGAGTGGATCTTAGGAATAGCATTGGGTTGTTGATTATTTGATTATTATTCATCGATGGGATTTAGAATTATTTATATGTACATTTCAGTTCTAAAATCAATAAAATAATCGAAATATGAAAAAGAATATTGTAACAATAAAATAATATTTAATTCCGCACACGCCATCTTTCAAGTTTGATTTTAAGAAATCAACTTGAGTTTTTGTTACCTACATTTGTTATTGCAACAAGCTATGTATTTATAGTTGTTGATATTTTCTTAATACTGAGCAGAACCGCTATTCGTATTTTTTCTTCTTAGTGGCAAATAGATACATAAATTTGTCATATTTTTTTAATGAATGCCCTGGGGCGTGTATAATTTGATTTAATATGACGACTATTTGATTGTGAGAGATTGGGGAGTATTGTTTAATATGATTCACGGCATATTCTTTAAATTTACCGCCATACTAGTGGTCACGTGATGTGTATCGAAAAATAAATTGCGGTTCCTAGACATGCACAACCCATCCCCCAAAAAGGTTTTAGTATACTTTAATAAAAAAAAATCCTATGTTACAATGTTTATGCGGTCACTGTTTATTATACAAATCCTATATGAGTTCTAGTCAAATTATTAAAACTGTGACAACTTGAACTAGAGATTGATAAATGCAAAACATCAACTTGACGTCAGGTAGCTTAAGTTCTAGAAAATAGGCTTAGAACGTATCGCGATTAACCACCAGCGATTATTATCTGCAAGCAATTTGTTTATGGCTACAATTAGGTATTGAATTTGTCAGACTTTTTCTCTAGCGAAGCATATTTGGTGGCAGCATAAGCGATTTTCCCATCTCTTTAATAATCCTGTTCATTAATTTTTCACTTGGGAATATTTTGTTAGATATGATATTTTACAAGTAGAAAGCGTTAGGTGTCGCCCTTGGTACAATGTTTAGTATATACATTTCCACAGAGTCACACGTCCTACATGAACACCTGTAACAAAAAATATATATTCACTGTATCTAACTATCAGCGGTTATTATCTGAAGCAATTGTATATGGCGATACATTGCGGATTGAATTGTTCAGGACTTTCTTCTCTAGCGAAGCGATATTGGTGGCAGCATAAGCGATTTTCACCATCTCTTTAATAAAATCCATGTTTCGATTAGATTTTTCACTTGGGAAATATTTGTTAGATATAGATAATTTACAAGTAGAAAGCGTAGGTGTCGCCCTTGGTACAATGTTTTAGTATTATACATTTCCACCAGAGTCACACGTCCTACATTGAACACCTGTAACAAAAAAAAATATATATTGCACTAGTATCTAACTATCAGCGGTTATTATCTGCAAGCAATTGTATATGGCGATAATTGAGGATTTGAATTTGTTTCAGGACTTTCTTCTCTAGCGAAGCGATATTGGTGGCAGCATAAGCGATTTTCACATCTCTTTAATAAATCCATGTTCGATTAATTTTTCACTTGGGAAATATTTTGTATATATTAGATATTTTACAAGTAGAAAAAGCGTAGGTGTCGCCCTTTGGTACAATGTTTTTAGTATATACATTTCCCAGAAGTCACACGTCCTACATTGAACACCTGTAACAAAAAAAATATATATTGCACTAGTATCTAACTATCAGCGGTTATTATCTGCAAGCAATTGTATATGGCGATACATTGAGGATTTGAATTTGTTCAGGACTTTCTTCTCTAGCGAAGCGATATTGGTGGCAGCATAAGCGATTTTCACCATCTCTTTAATAAATCCATGTTGCGATTAATTTTTTCACTGGGAAAATATTTTGTTAGATATAGAATATTTTTACAAGTAGAAAACGTAGGTGTCGCCCTTGTTACAATGTTTTAGTATATACATTTCCACAGAGTCACACGTCCTACATTGAACACCTGTAACAAAAAAAAATATATATTGCACTAGTATCTAACTATCAGCGGTTATTATCTGCAAGCAATTGTATATGGCGATACATTGAGGATTTGAATTTGTTCAGGACTTTCTTCTCTAGCGAAGCGATATTGGTGGCAGCATAAGCGATTTTCACCATCTCTTTAATAAATCCATGTTCGATTAATTTTTCACTTGGGAAATATTTTGTTAGATATAGATATTTTACAAGTAGAAAAGCGTAGGTGTCGCCCTTGGTACAATGTTTTAGTATATACATTTCCACAGAGTCACACGTCCTACATTGAACACCTGTAACAAAAAAAATATATATTTGCACTAGTATCTAACTATCAGCGGTTATTATCTGCAAGCAATTGTATATGGCGATACATTGAGGATTTGAATTTGTTCAGGACTTTCTTCTCTAGCGAAGCGATATTGGTGGCAGCATAAGCGATTTTCACCATCTCTTTAATAAATCCATGTTCGATTAATTTTTCACTTGGGAAATATTTTGTTAGATATAGATATTTTACAAGTAGAAAAGCGTAGGTGTCGCCCTTGGTACAATGTTTTAGTATATACATTTCCACAGAGTCACACGTCCTACATTGAACACCTGTAACAAAAAAAAAATATATATTGCACTAGTATCTAACTATCAGCGGTTATTATCTGCAAGCAATTGTATATGGCGATACAATGAGGATTTGAATTTGTTCAGGACTTTCTTCTCTAGCGAAGCGATATTGGTGGCTGCATAAGTGATTTTCACCATTTCTTTAATAAATCCATGTTCGATTAATTTTTCACTTGGGAAATATTTTGGTAGATATAGATATTTTACAAGTAGAAAAGCGTAGGTGTCCTTGTGTACAATGTTTTAAGTATATACAGTTCCACAGGAGTCACACGTCCTACATTGAACACCTGTAACAAAAAAATATATATTATTGCACTAGTATCTAACTATCAGCGGTTATTATCTGCAAGCAATTGTATATGGCGATACAATGAGGATTTGAATTTGTTCAGGACTTTCTTCTCTAGCGAAGCGATATTGGTGGCTGCATAAGTGATTTTCACCATCTCTTTAATAAATCCATGTTCGATTAATTTTTCACTTGGGAAATATTTTGTTAGATATAGATATTTTACAAGTAGAAAAGCGTAGGTGTCGCCCTTGGTACAATGTTTTAGTATATACATTTCCACAGAGTCACACGTCCTACATTGAACACCTGTAACAAAAAAATATATATATATATTGCACTAGTATCTAACTATCAGCGGTTATTATCTGCAAGCAATTGTATATGGCGATACAATGAGGATTTGAATTTGTTCAGGACTTTCTTCTCTAGCGAAGCGATATTGGTGGCTGCATAAGTGATTTTCACCATTTCTTTAATAAATCCATGTTCGATTAATTTTTCACTTGGGAAATATTTTGGTAGATATAGATATTTTACAAGTAGAAAAGCGTAGGTGTCGCCCTTGGTACAATGTTTTAGTATATACATTTCCACAGAGTCACACGTCCTACATTGAACACCTGTAACAAAAAATATATATATATTGCACTAGTATCTAACTATCAGCGGTTATTATCTGCAAGCAATTGTATATGGCGATACAATGAGGATTTGAATTTGTTCAGGACTTTCTTCTCTAGCGAAGCGATATTGGTGGCTGCATAAGTGATTTTCACCATCTCTTTAATAAATCCATGTTCGATTAATTTTTCACTTGGGAAATATTTTGTTAGATATAGATATTTTACAAGTAGAAAAGCGTAGGTGTCGCCCTTGGTACAATGTTTTAGTATATACATTTCCACAGAGTCACACGTCCTACATTGAACACCTGTAACAACAAAAAAATATATATTGCACTAGTATCTAACTATCAGCAGTTATTATCTGCAAGCAATTGTATATGGCGATACAATGAGGATTTGAATTTGTGCAGGACTTTCTTCTCTAGCGAAGCGATATTGGTGGCTGCATAAGTGATTTTCACCATCTCTTTAATAAATCCATGTTCGATTAATTTTTCACTTGGGAAATATTTTGTTAGATCTAGATATTTTACAAGTAGAAAAGCGTAGGTGTCGCCCTTGGTACAATGTTTTAGTATATACATTTCCACAGAGTCACACGTCCTACATTGAACACCTGTAACAAAATATATATATATATATATATATATTATATAATATATAATATATATATATAATTAATACTATATATGAAATGATATATATATTATTCATAATTAATACTGAAATGAGTGTGAGATGTTGCGAACTCATTATTTTTAAAGATATTTTGCTAATTTTCCAATATAATATGTACAAATATGTTCTGATTAGAACACAAATTCGTAATATTATTTGGAGTAAGCACTAAATTTTGCGCTATGCGCTAATAAATGAATTAAACGTAGAAAAATACATACAAATGTCGCTATTGACAGACATCAATGTTTCGCCTTTTGAAGGCTCGTCAGTGCCAATTCTGCGACATTTGTATGTACCGCACAAGGCGTATATATAGCTACTAGATGTAATTAATACTGACTGAGTGTGAGATGTTACGAACTCATTATTTTTAAAGATATTTTGCTAATTTTCCAATATAATATGTACAAATATGTTCTGATTAGAACACAAATTCGTAATATTATTTGGAGTAAGCACTAAATTTTGCGCTATGCGCTAATAAATGAATTAAACGTAGAAAAATACATACAAATGTCGCTATTGACAGACATCAATGTTTCGCCTTCAGTATTAATTACATCTAGTAGCTATATATACGCCTTGTGCGGTACATACAAATGTCGCAGAATTGGCACTGACGAGCCTTCAAAAGGCGAAACATTGATGTCTGTCAATAGCGACATTTGTATGTATTTTTCTACGTTTAATTCATTTATTAGCGCATAGCGCAAAATTTAGTGCTTACTCCAAATAATATTACGAATTTGTGTTCTAATCAGAACATATTTGTACATATTATATTGGAAAATTAGCAAAATATCTTTAAAAATAATGAGTTCGTAACATCTCACACTCATTCAGTATTAATTACATCTAGTAGCATATATTACGCCTTGTGCGGTACATACAAATGTCGCAGAATTGGCACTGACGAGCCTTCAAAAGGCGAAACATTGATGTCTGTCAATAGCGACATTTGTATGTATTTTTCTACGTATATATTCATATATATGTAGTCACTGTAGGACGTGTGATGGTACGGAAACATTGTACCAAGGGCTGTACGCTTATCTCCTTGTGAAATATCTTAACCGGTTATCTATTTCCCATGTGAGAAATTAATCGAACATGGATTCCACAGATAGTGAAATAACCTACACTGCCACCAATAACTTGCCATTAGAAAGAAAAGTCCTGAAGAAATTGAAATCCGCATTGTCTCCGTAATCTAAATGCTCTCGATGATAGTAGTCACACGTTGTCACTACTAATCACCGAGAACAAGGTCTCTTATCCTTATACTGAAGAACACGTGCATCCAACTGGTCTGGCGATGTGCCATCAGCACCATCATCAGACAGCTCTTCAGAACTGGATGCGTTTGCTGATGAGGGTCCCGGTACCGCACCATCATTAACCTCTGCAGGTCTAGATGATGTGGTGCCTATAACATTTACTAGCGACTGTATATATAATAATATAAATATAATATAATGTAGTGATAAATATGATAAATATAATATAAAATAATAAAAATAAAACATAGACGGGTATATAACAAATAACAAACAAGCAAAAAAGACAGACAAAACATACATAATAGCAACAACATGTTTAGGACGTGTGATGGTACGGAAACATTGTACCAAGGGCTGTACGCTTATCTCCTTGTGAAATATCTTAACCGGTTATCTATTTCCCATGTGAGAAATTAATCGAACATGGATTCACAGATAGTGAAAATAACCTACACTGCCACCAATAACTTGCCATTAGAAAGAAAAGTCCTGAAGAAATTGAAATCCGCATTGTCTCCGTAATTCTAAATGCTCTCGATGATAGTAGTCACACGTTGTCACTACTATCACCGAGAACAAGGTCTCTTATCCTTATACTGAAGAACACGTGCATCCAACTGGTCTGGCGATGTGCCATCAGCACCATCATCAGACAGCTCTTCAGAACTGGATGCGTTTGCTGATGAGGGTCCCGGTACCGCACCATCATTAACCTCTGCAGGTCTAGATGATGTGGTGCCTATAACATTTACTAGCGACTGTATATATAATAATAATAAATATAATATAATGTAGTGATAAATATGATAAATATAATATAACAATAATAAAACATAAAACATAGACGGGTATATAACAAATAACAAACAAGCAAAAAAGACAGACAAAACATACATAATAGCAACAACATGTTTAGGACGTGTGATGGTACGGAACATTGTACAAGGGCTGTACGCTTATCTCCTTGTGAAATATCTTAACCGGTTATCTATTGCCCATGTGAGAAATTAATCGAACATGGATTCACAGATAGTGAAAATAACCTACACTGCCACCAATAACTTGCCATTAGAAAGAAAAGTCCTGAAGAAATTGAAATCCGCATTGTCTCCGTAATTCTAAATGCTCTCGATGATAGTAGTCACACGTTGTCACTACTATCACCGAGAACAAGGTCTCTTATCCTTATACTGAAGAACACGTGCATCCAACTGGTCTGGCGATGTGCCATCAGCACCATCATCAGACAGCTCTTCAGAACTGGATGCGTTTGCTGATGAGGGTCCCGGTACCGCACTCATCATTAACCTCTGCAGGTCTAGAGATGTGGTGCCTATAACATTTACTAGCGACTGTATATATATAATAATAAATATAATATAATGTAGTGATAAATATGATAAATATAATATAACAATAATAAAACATAAAACATAGACGGGTATATAACAAATAACAAACAAGCAAAAAAGACAGACAAAACATACATAATAGCAACAACATGTTTAGGACGTGTGATGGTACGGAAACATTGTACCAAGGGCTGTACGCTTATCTCCTTGTGAAATATCTTTAACCGGTTATCTATTTCCATGTGAGAAATTAATCGAACATGGATTCACAGATAGTGAAAATAACCTACACTGCCACCAATAAACTTGCCATTAGAAAGAAAAGTCCTGAAGAAATTGAAATCCGCATTGTCTCCGTAATTCTAAATGCTCTCGATGATAGTAGTCACACGTTGTCACTACTATCACCGAGAACAAGGTCTCTTATCCTTATACTGAAGAACACGTGCATCCAACTGGTCTGGCGATGTGCCATCAGCACCATCATCAGACAGCTCTTCAGAACTGGATGCGTTTGCTGATGAGGGTCCCGGTACCGCACCATCATTAACCTCTGCAGGTCTAGATGATGTGGTGCCTATAACATTTACTAGCGACTGTATATATAATAATAATAAATATAATATAATGTAGTGATAAATATGATAAATATAATATAACAATAATAAAACATAAAACATAGACGGGTATATAACAAATAACAAACAAGCAAAAAAGACAGACAAAACATACATAATAGCAACAACATGTTTAGGACGTGTGATGGTACGGAAACATTGTACCAAGGGCTGTACGCTTATCTCCTTGTGAAATATCTTAACCGGTTATCTATTTCCCATGTGAGAAATTAATCGAACATGGATTCACAGATAGTGAAAATAACCTACACTGCCACCAATAACTTGCCATTAGAAAGAAAAGTCCTGAAGAAATTGAAATCCGCATTGTCTCCGTAATTCTAAATGCTCTCGATGATAGTAGTCACACGTTGTCACTACTATCACCGAGAACAAGGTCTCTTATCCTTATACTGAAGAACACGTGCATCCAACTGGTCTGGCGATGTGCCATCAGCACCATCATCAGACAGCTCTTCAGAACTGGATGCGTTTGCTGATGAGGGTCCCGGTACCGCACCATCATTAACCTCTGCAGGTCTAGATGATGTGGTGCCTATAACATTTACTAGCGACTGTATATATAATAATAATAATATAATAAATGTAGTGATAATATGATAAATATAATATAACAATAATAAAACATAAAACATAGACGGGTATATAACAAATAACAAACAAGCAAAAAGACAGACAAACATACAATAGCAACAACATGTTTAGGACGTGTGATGGTACGGAAACATTGTACCAAGGGCTGTACGCTTATCTCCTTGTGAAATATCTTAACCGGTTATCTATTTCCCATGTGAGAAATTAATCGAACATGGATTCACAGATAGTGAAAATAACCTACACTGCCACCAATAACTTGCCATTAGAAAGAAAAGTCCTGAAGAAATTGAAATCCGCATTGTCTCCGTAATTCTAAATGCTCTCGATGATAGTAGTCACACGTTGTCACTACTATCACCGAGAACAAGGTCTCTTATCCTTATACTGAAGAACACGTGCATCCAACTGGTCTGGCGATGTGCCATCAGCACCATCATCAGACAGCTCTTCAGAACTGGATGCGTTTGCTGATGAGGGTCCCGGTACCGCACCATCATTAACCTCTGCAGGTCTAGATGATGTGGTGCCTATAACATTTACTAGCGACTGTATATATAATAATAATAAATAAATATAATGTAGTGAAAATATGATAAATATAAATAACAATAATAAACATAAACATAGACGGGTATATAACAAATAACAAACAAGCAAAAAAGACAGACAAAACATACATAATAGCAACAACATGTTTAGGACGTGTGATGGTACGGAAACATTGTACCAAGGGCTGTACGCTTATCTCCTTGTGAAATATCTTAACCGGTTATCTATTTCCCATGTGAGAAATTAATCGAACATGGATTCACAGATAGTGAAATAACCTACACTGCCACCAAATAACTTGCCATTAGAAAGAAAAGTCCTGAAGAAATTGAAATCCGCATTGTCTCCGTAATTCTAAATGCTCTCGATGATAGTAGTCACACGTTGTCACTACTATCACGAGAACAAGTCTCTTATCCTTATACTGAAGAACACGTGCATCCAACTGGTCTGGCGATGTGCCATCAGCACATCATCAGACAGCTCTTCAGAACTGGATGCGTTTGCTGATGAGGGTCCGGTACCGCACCATCATTAACCTCTGCAGGTCTAGATGATGTGGTGCCTATAACATTTACTAGCGACTGTATATATAATAATAATAAATATAATATATGTAGTGATAAATATGATAAATATAATATAACAATAATAAAACATAAAAATAGACGGGTAATATAACAAATAACAAACAAGCAAAAAGACAGACAAAACATACATAATAGCAACAACATGTTTAGGACGTGTGATGGTACGGAAACATTGTACCAAGGGCTGTACGCTTATATCCTTGTGAAATATCTTAACCGGTTATCTATTTCCCATGTGAGAAATTAATTCGAACATGGATTCACAGATAGTGAAATAACTACACTGCCACCAATAACTTGCCATTAGAAAGAAAAGTCTGAAGAAATTGAAATCCGCATTGTCTCCGTAATTCTAAATGCTCTCGATGATAGTAGTCACACGTTGTCACTACTATCACCGAGAACAAGGTCTCTTATCCTTATACTGAAGAACACGTGCATCCAACTGGTCTGGCGATGTGCCATCAGCACCATCATCAGACAGCTCTTCAGAACTGGATGCGTTTGCTGATGAGGGTCCGGTACCGCACCATCATTAACCTCTGCAGGTCTAGATGATGTGGTGCCTATACATTTTACTAGCGACTGTATATATAATAATAATAATAATATAATATAATGTAGTGATAAATATGATAAATATAATATAACAATAATAAAAATAAACATAGACGGGTATATAACAAATAACAAACAAGCAAAAAAGACAGACAAAACATACATAATAGCAACAACATGTTTAGGACGTGTGATGGTACGGAAACATTGTACCAAGGGCTGTACGCTTATCTCCTTGTGAAATATCTTAACCGGTTATCTATTTCCCATGTGAGAAATTAATCGAACATGGATTCACAGATAGTGAAATAACCTACACTGCCACAATAACTTGCCATTAGAAAGAAAAGTCCTGAAGAAATTGAAATCCGCATTGTCTCCGTAATTCTAAATGCTCTCGATGATAGTAGTCACACGTTGTCACTACTATCACCGAGAACAAGGTCTCTTATCCTTATACGAAGAACACGTGCATCCAACTGGTCTTGGCGATGTGCCATCAGCACCATCATCAGACAGCTCTTCAGAACTGGATGCGTTTGCTGATGAGGGTCCCGGTACCGCACATCATTACCTCTGCAGGTCTAGATGATGTGGTGCCTATAACATTTACTAGCGACTGTATATATAATATAATAAATATAATATAAATGTAGTGATAAATATGATAAATATAATATAACAATAATAAACATAAAACATAGACGGGTATATAAAAATAACAAACAAGCAAAAAAGACAGACAAAACATACATAATAGCACAACATGTTTAGGACGTGTGATGGTACGGAAACATTGTACCAAGGGCTGTACGCTTATCTCCTTGTGAAATATCTAAACCGGTTATCTATTTCCCATGTGAGAATAATTAATCGAACATGGATTCACAGATAGTGAAAATAACCTACACTGCCACAATAACTTGCCATTAAAAAGAAAAGTCCTGAAGAAATTGAAAATCCGCATTGTCTCCGTAATTCTAAATGGCTCCCGATGATAGTAGTCACACGTTGTCACTACTATCACCGAGAACAAGGTCTCTTATCCTTATACTGAAGAACACGTGCATCCAACTGGTCTGGCGATGTCCATCAGCACATCATCAGACAGCTCTTCAGAACTGGATGCGTTTGCTGATGAGGGTCCCGGAACCAGCCCATCATTAACCTCTGCAGGTCTAGATGATGTGGTGCCTATAACATTTACTAGCGACTGTATATATAATAATAATAATATAATATAATGTAGTGATAAATATGATAAATATAATATAACAATAATAAACATAAAACATAGACGGGTATATAACAAATAACAAACAAGCAAAAAGACAGACAAAACATACATAATAGCAACAACATGTTTAGGACGTGTGATGGTACGGAACATTGTACCAAGGGCTGTACGCTTATCCCTTGTGAAATATCTTAACCGGTTATCTATTTCCCATGTGAGAAATTAATCGAACATGGATTCACAGATAGTGAAAATAACCTACACTGCCACCAATAACTTGCATTAGAAAGAAAAAGTCCTGAAGAAATTGAAATCCGCATTGTCTCCGTAATTCTAAATGCTCTCGATGATAGTAGTCACACGTTGTCACTACTATCACCGAGAAAAGGTCCTCTTATCCTTATACTGAAGAACACGTGCATCCAACTGGTCTGGCGATGTGCCATCAGCACCATCATCAGACAGCTCTTCAGAACTGGATGCGTTTGCTGATGAGGGTCCCGGTACCGCACCATCATTAACTCTGCAGGTCTAGATGATGTGGTGCCTATAACATTTACTAGCGACTGTATATATAATATAATAAATATATATAATGTAGTGATAAATATAAATAACAATAAAACATAAACAAGACGGGTATAATAAAAATAACAAACAAGCAAAAAAGACAGACAAAACATACATAATAGCAACAACATGTTTAGGACGTGTGATGTACGGAAACATTGTACCAAGGGCTGTACGCTTATCTCCTTGTGAAATATCTTAACCGGTTATCTATTCCCATGTGAGAAATTAATCGAACATGGATTCACAGATAGTGAAAATAACCTACACTGCCACAATAACTTGCCATTAGAAAGAAAAGTCCTGAAAAAATTGAAATCCGCATTGTCTCCGTAATTCTAATGCTCTCGATGATAGTAGTCACACGTTGTCACTACTATCACCGAGAACAAGGTCTCTTATCCTTATACTGAAGAAACGTGCATCCAACTGGTCTGGCGATGTGCCATCAGCACCATCATCAGACAGCTCTTCAGAACTGGATGCGTTTGCTGATGAGGGTCCCGGTACCGCACCATCATTAACCTCTGAGGTCTAGATGATGTGGTGCCTATAACATTTACTAGCGACTGTATATATAATAATAATAAATATAATATAATGTAGTGATAAATATGATAATATAATATAACAATAATAAAACATAAAACATAGACGGGTATATAACAAATAACAAACAAGCAAAAAGACAGACAAACATACATAATAGCAACAACATGTTTAGGACGTGTGATGGTACGGAAACATTGTACCAGGGCTGTACGCTTATCTCCTTGTGAAATATCTTAACCGGTTATCTATTTCCCATGTGAGAAATTAATCGAACATGGATTCACAGATAGTGAAAATAACCTACACTGCCACAATAACTTGCCATTAGAAAGAAAATCCTGAAGAAATTGAAATCGCATTGTCTCCGTAATTCTAAATGCTTCTCGATGATAGTATCACACGGTGTCACTACTATCACCGAGAACAAAGGTCTCTTATCCTTACTACTGAACAACACGTGCATCCAACTGGTCTGCGATGTGCCATCAGCACCCATCATCAGACAGCCTTCAGAACTGGATGCGTTCTGCGATGAGGCCCCGGTAACGCACCATCATTAACTCTGCAGGTCTAGATGATGTGGTGCCTATAACATTACTAGCACTGTATATATTATAATAATAAAATAATATAATGTAGTGATAAATATGATAAATATAATATAACAATAATAAAACATAAAACATACGGATATATAACAATAACAAACAAGCAAAAAAAGACAGACAAAACATAGCATAATAGCAACAACATATTTTCGAACGACTACAGTGACTACATATATATGAATATATAAATAGATATATATATATAAATATATATATATATATATTATATATAATATATATATATATTTACATCCTACTATCGTTGGAGCGTCCGTACATTAACATTTTACATTAGATTAGAGCGTCCACCTACATAGAGCGTCCGTATACGGACGCTTAATGCATGTTCCACGTAAAAAGTTGTCTGCCATCTCATAGTAACGAATGACCGTTATTGTTAAAATTTTGGGGACGCTTTTTTGCCCACAAATGGTCGAAAGAATTACGGCCACCGTATATCATTAGTTCACAAGTGGTCCCATGGTGGCCCCAGCTGCGAAAATCAAGACGTATATGTATTATACGATTGGTTTGTTCATTTTCTCGATTACAAGCGTCCATTCGATTTGGCAACGGTGAGGGTTGTGAATTCTATATTTATTTGAATTCGTAAATGAATCCGTTGTAGTGACTGTATATAAAATTTGAGGTCATTATTTGTAAATTTTAGAAAGCAATATGTAAAACAGAAAATAGATACTATATTTTGATATAGCTAAAATTTTTTTCTGGAGTATATGTAACACAGTGTTGAGCGTAATTAACTTTTTGTAATTCTGATTACTTGTAATCAGTAATCCGCTTTATGTTTAGTAATCTACAATTGCAAATCCGTAATTTGTAATTCTAATAAGCCTGATTACAAATTTGTATATCGGAAACTACTGGTGCAAGTCAATTTTTAACACGCTTTAGTTAATTTTTTATGTTGGTTAGCATTATAAATAAGTCATAAAGGTTATATTCTATTTAATAATATTATGCAAAATAAGATACTTGTATCTCTTTTCACAAGAGGACGATTTTCACACAGAGTAGGGAAGGAGAACTTTTGATGATGAATATTTTTTTACAACGTCGGGAGAGATGGAGTATTAAACATGTTTAAAATGGTTAAATTATGTTTCTGAACACCGAGGCGGAAGGAGATGAGATTTTTTAGTGATTAAGTTAATTGTTTTCACAACACCAATGAGGGAGGGAGGATTGAAATGTTTTAAATGATGAATTTCTCCTTTAAAAAAAGCCCCGTGGGTGGGGGAGGGGATGAATTATTTTTCAGTGATGAAACTATTGTTTTTTCAGAACACGGGCGGGACATGCTTTAAATGATAAATTAATATTTTTTGAATTAATTAGCAAGTTAATTGTTTTCACAACACTGGTGAGGATAAGGTTAAAAAACTGTTTTAAATTATTAAATTAAGGTTTTTTCAACACCGAGTGGGGACGAGAATGAGATTTTTTTAGGGATTAAGTTAATTTTTTCACACAAACCAATGAGGGAGGGGGATTAAAAATGTTTAAATGCTGAATTTCTCTTAAAAAAGCCACGTGGGCGGGAGGGAACGATTATTTTTAAATAGTGAAATTATTGTTTTTTTTTTCAGAATACGGAAAAGACATGCTTTAAATAATTAAATTAATAGTGATTTTAAAACATCGTGATGTGAAGGGGATGAAGTTTCTTAATGATTAAATTAATTGCTTTGACAATACTATGAGCGAGGAAGGTTAAAAGTGGTTTAAATGAAGAATGCGTTTTTTTGGACACCGTGGAGGGGGAGGGAAGTGTATTAATTATATTTAAAATAGTGAAATTATTTTTTTTGCAACGCAGAGAGGGAGGGAGGATTTATTTTAAATATAATCACAACCTCCCACCCACACGGGCTTTTTAAAGAAAAATGAATAATTTGAATATTTTTAATTCTACCTCCCTTGTTGGTGTTGTAAAAAATTAATTTAATCAACCCAAAAAATTCCATACGCCTCCCAACCTCGGTTGTTGGAAAAAAACACTATTTAATCAATAAAACATGTCTAATCCTATCTGCCTCCGGTGATGCAAAAAAAAATATAATTTCACCATTTTAAAAATAATTAATCCAGTTGTGAAGCAATTAAATAATCACTCAAAAAATTTCATACCCTTCACCAACTCGGTGTTCGAAAGATATTAATTTAATCATTTAAAGGATGTCCCCTTCGATGTTATATAAAAAAATTATTTTATCACTTAAAAATAATCATCCCCCTCCCCATCTACGGCGCTTTTTAAAAAAAAAGATTAAAGTTTTCGTGCAAACCAATATATCAAAAAAAAACTTAAAATGTTATTAAAACTAATATGTTTCGTAGATCTTCATTAATCTTGTGTTATTCCTTATAATTTAATTGGATTTTAACGAATTCTAAGGAATTAGGTAATACGTTTATATGTGGCATCTGAATTTATTTTTTGCGACGATCGTTTCGTTGTTTAACATGACAATGTTTCAAGTAAAGCAATTTAAATTTTTTATATAAACATTGAAATAATAATTACCTAATATAATTGTAAAAACCATTTTTTAAATGTTAAATTCAACTTACACTACTAATTCCTATTATTATTTTTTCTCCTCACAAACTATGACTACATATATTTTTATATTCACACGGAACGTTGTCAAATAATTTTTTTTAACAAATCAGTGTTATATAATTTAATTTGAAAACGTTTCCGTATGGAATATAAAAATATATGTAGTCACAGTTATGAGAAATAGTAGTGGTGGGCACTATCGTATTTTCAACTATCGATAGTACTATCGATAGCCAATTATCCATAGTGACTATCGATAACTATCGATAGTCAACGATGCCTGTAGTGTTTCTATTGAATTTGGGCATCACTTCTGCGTTGTAAACTAAATATAAATATAATCGTGGTGGCACGAACGACGAGTTCAACTATCGATAGGTATCGATAGTCAACTATCGATAAGTATCCGATAGTCAAACAACGAAAGTTATCGATGGTGCCCACCACTAGAAATTAAGTAGTGGAAGTATTGAATTAAAATTAAAAGAAAGGATTAGTTCCATTCAGTGAATATTGATGACTGATAATCCAAACGTGTATAATTAGCTCTTTATTCACAACATTATTTATAAAAAAAAATAACGCCTTAAGACGGATGATGCTTGTAGTGTTTCTATTGAATTGGGCATCTTCTGCGTTGTAAACTAATATAAAATAATTGGGTGGGCACGACGACGTTCAACTATTGATAGGTATCGATAGTCAACTATCGATAGTTATCGATAGTCAAAACTATCGATAGTTATCAATAGTCAACTATCGATAGTTATCGAAAGCCAACTATCGATAGTTCTCGATAGTCAACTATCGACAGTTATCGATAGTCAACTATCGATAGTCAAAACTATCGATAGTATCGATAGTCAACTATCGATAGTTATCATGCCAACTGTCGATAGTCAACTATCGATAGTCACCTACCGATAGTTATCGATAGTCAAAACTATCGATAGTCAACTATCGATAGTTATCGATAGCCAACTATCGATAGTTATCGAAAGCCAACTATCGGTAGTCAACTATCGATAGTTATCGATAGTCAACTATCGATTGTTATCGATAGCCAACTATCGATTGTTATTGATAGTCAACTATCGATAGTATCGATAGTCAACTATCGATAGTTATCGATAGCCAACAATCCATAGTTATCGATAGCCAACTATCGATAGTTATCGGTGGTCAAAACTATCGATAGTCAACTACTGATAGTTATCCATAGCCAACTATCGATAGTCAACTACCGATAGTTATCGATAGTCAACTATCGATAGTTATCGATAGCCAACTATCGATAGTCAACTACCGATAATTATCGATAGCCAACTATCGATAGTCAACTACCGATAGTTATCGATAGTCAACTATCGATAGTTATCGATAGTCAACTATCGATAGTTATCGATAGTCAACTATCGATAGTTATCGATAGCCAACTATCGATAGTCAACTACCGTTAGTTATCGATAGTCAAAACTATTGATAGTCAACTACCGTTAGTTATCGATAGTCAAAACTATCGATAGTTATCGATAGTCAACTATCGATGGTCAACTATGATAGTCAACTATCGATAGTTATATCGATAGTCAACTATCGAAGTTATCAATAGCCAACTAATCGATAGTCAACTATGATAGTTATCGATAGCCAACTTCGATAGTCACTACCGATAGTTATCGATAGTCAACTTCGATAGTTGTCGATGGTCAACTATCGATAGTTATCGATAGCCAACTATCGATAGTCAACTACCGATAGTTATCGATAGTCAACTATCGATAGTTGTCGATGGTCAACTATCGATAGTTATCGATAGCCAACTATCGATAGTCAACTACCGATAGTTATCGATAGTCAACTATCGATAGTTATCGATAGTCAACTATCGATAGTTATCGAACCCAACTATCGATAGTTATCGATACCAACTAGCGATAGTTATCGAATAGCCAATATCGATAGTCAACTACTGAATAGTTATCGATAGCCAGCTATCGATAGTCAACTACCGATAGTTATCGATAGTCAACTATCGATAGTTATCGATAGTCAACTGCCGATAGTTATCGATAGTCAACTATCGATAGTCAACTACCGTTAGTTATCGATAGTCAAAACTATACGATCGTTATCGATAGTCAAACTATCGATAGTTATCGATACGCAACTATCGATAGTAACTACAGATAGTTAACGATAGTCAAAACTATCGATAGTCAACTATGATAGTTGTAGATAGCCAACTATCGATAGTCAAATACAAATCGATATCGATTAATCAAAACTTCATAGTCAACATATAAAGTGTCGATAGCCCTATCGATAGTCACTACCGTTAGTTATCGATAGTCAAAACATCGTCGAATGATAGAACTATGATAGTTTCGATAGCCAACTATCGTAGTCAACTACCGATAGTTACGATAGTCAAAACTATCGATAGTCAACACGAACATATAAACTGTTATTAATTTGATTATAATCCAGCAGAATATATAGGATTTAGGAGTTTTTTTCTTGAGACAACGGAATATCTCTATAAACTGCATCAAATCAAAAAAAAATCTATAAAAATGTTATAAGTAGGGGCTCACTGAAACTTTGAATCTGAAATGGCAAACCCATTTGTATCGGCGATTCGGTTCTACGAAGGGATCGAATTCGCACGATTCAGTGAGCTCCCTACATTATAAACAAATCTTATCATCTTTTTTTATTTGAGCAGTGTTTAAGTATTCCGTTGTCTCAAGATAAAAAACTCATCAGTATAAATAATGCCTGTTTTTCAAGAGCTATTTACTAGTTACTTATTCATGCATATTAAAGCATTCTTATTGGTGGGTATCATAGTTTTAATAAATTAATAACATAGATAACATCACGATAATTAAAATACAGACGCGCCCGTATGATATAACTGACTATGGCTAATTCTAAGTTTCAAAATTGCAACACTGCCAGACGCTCCATGACGTAGATGGATCAAGTATATGTTGGACGCTTGAAATTCAAAGATGAAATGGTAGGCAAAAATACGGGCGTTCAATACCGATGTAATGTAAAGACGCTTCACTGTCGTGAAGTATCAATTTGTAAATTTTAATGATCAATATTTGCGATTTTTGTTATTAACAGCTTTTTGCCAGATATGCAATAATATTACGCAAAAAATGGTCAATTACTGAAATCAGAATGGGCGCTCTAACAGGTTTTCTGTACCGGACGCTCTAAGATAGAAAGGTAAATATATATATAAAATATATTATATATATATATATATGATTGTTATGGACAGAGGTAGTGAATATTCTACTATTATTAAAAAGGGAATGTCACTATTTTACTTAGTTATATTTTAAAACTTATAGATATAATAAAAAAAGAAATAAATATATTAGGCAGCAGACAGCTAGACGATGTCCAGGTGATGTAGGTAATCCTGCATGTGGGGTCCTTCAAGGATTTTCCTTAGAATTTTCCCTTCAGGAAGCGAGATGATCAGCAGTGATACACCTACACATCGAAAATGAATATTAGAATTTGAATAGTATATTATTACAATACATTGACAGATCAAATTTGGATCCACCTTAATTCGAGTGAACAGTTTTATTTCTTTTACAGAGTATTTATTTTGTAAATTTTGTTTAATAATGTTTTTATATGCATTGGCAGTCCAATTGCTTTGATATGTCAACAGACAGACATGGGAAATGCTGGAAATTGGATTCTGTAACAATTCTATGTGTATAAATGGTTGCCTATCTTTTGGGGGCATAGTAATGAATTTTAGATTGTTAATTTTTTATATAGTAATAAGCTTTTAAAAATAATAAAATGTATTTTTCTCATAATCAGAGATCATACCTTTGTTATATAAAAAGTGTAAGGTGATTTCAGTATTTTGTAAATTTATTTTATTTTTTCACATCGTTGAAGATCTGACAATCCTGTCGATCACATGGCCATTCTCATATGTAAAACAAATGGAAGCTCCTCATTTCGGTTACAATAACGGTATTTCTCAGACAGTTAGACTTCTTGATGAAGACAATCGCCTTCAGGTCAGTTAAAACATTTTCAATTCGAACCATTCAATAACCGAACCTTGATCGAGGCAGACATATTTCTGTTTGTTCTCTAAAAATTTAACGGCTTTTTCAATAAAATCCAATTTTAACCCAAATTTCAATCTAAAAATAATGGTTAATTGTTAAACAAAGTTTTTCACATAAATTTTAATCCAAATTAACACACGATTTTTGGGAAATTTTTTTCAACGACGATTTTCACGAGTAATGTTCCTGTCCTGAGCGACCCACCTCTCTGACTCTGATGTACTTCTACGAGTTACGAGGGCCATATCCGACTTGCACAGTCCTGACCACCGATGATCGCAGAATTCGGCCCTGTAAAAAGGGTACTCTTCGGCAAATCTACCTAAAAAATAAACGTATTATTTCAATTCTAATCTAAATTGAATTATACTTATAAGAAATTTTTATTTTAATCCGTTCTGCAAAAATTTGAGGTTAGAAAATCGTTTGTAACATAGCTAAACGATCTCCAGTTTACTTTGGGGAAATTTGTGTAATTAGGTTTATAAGTATTTGTTATGTTTTACGTTACGAACCAATATCCAGTGATTTACCATCAGGTTGGCTACTCTGTTTCACACGTTTATTCAAATCTAATTATAACTCCATTTGAACGGTCAGAAAACGCGGATTTTTAAAATTTATTTCAAAACGTATTTAAGTAAGAAACTATGAATTTGAAATCGCAAAAGGTGGAATCACTTAATGAAAACTTAGTGTTATTCATTAAACGAACTCACGGACTTACCTGAGATTATTATCCATAGATTTATGTCTGATATTAAACAAGTCACATTTTTGAATTTGATTTAATAATAAAATAACTTTTATTCGCACTTAAATGTTTTCATTTACACATAGGGATTGAACACGATTAAGACACGACATTATCATGCCTAACACATCATTTAAACTGCTCTCAAACATTGAATTTGAGGGAGAGCACAATTGACAACATCATCCTATTACATCAACGCGTACTGAGTTAAAATAAAAGAAAGTAACGAGCGATACAATATTTTTTTTATGTCACCGCCCCTCGATCGGAAATTTCTTGCCTGGCAGCCATCTGGCTGGTGAGAAAGAACACTTCTAAATCAAAATTATAGAAAATAGATGACACTGGCATATATAAAACTTGATTTTTTTTATTCAATAAATGTATTTCTTTTAAAATTTATTTTTTAACCGGGCTGTATGCTACTGTGTAGCGTAACAAATATATATATATATATATGATATATATCCCTCTATCATTATGACGCCTTTTCACCGAACCGCGTTTATTGCGTCCACCTGAGAGCGCAATATATATTGAAGTTTGACGATTGGATTGTAATAGGGTTGTCCACATATAACGCTGTACATTCTATATTTTTCTATCGCGTTCATAGTTTATTCCCCATTATGAAATTAATGTGACGTCCTTTCAGTATGTCGCTCATGTGACGTCCATGGGTATGCACGCTATGTTTTACCGCTTTATAGCGACCACGAAATTACTTACTTGCATAATACCGTTAGAATGAACTCCGCCATGTTCCATATCTATCATATTTTTACAGCCCATTTGATTTGATTTTACTAAACGTTTGGTTATTTCTTAATATTCTATATGTACCCATCAAATACATGAGCTACACTACAAGGTGCATCTCCGGCAAATTTATTGATTAAAGCCATTATTTATTTAATTCTTTTTTAACTGTTTTCTTCAATAAAGTTCTTTTGTTTTTGTGTTTTTGAATAATTAGTATACGTTTTATACTATTTCAGAATCAGAATTTTCTCTACGTACAAATAGTTACATTTTATGAGGGGTCACACAATAAATTTCCAAGATACTAATGTAATAGTCACACGAAAATTGTTGTTACTTGTGCCTCTCGCCTTGCCGATATTTTTGATTGCTTATCAGTTGTTTATTTTTGACAATCAGCGTCGCTGTTGAAATTTCTTGTGAGTTAGTTTTAAGTTTTAGTGTGTTAAAAATGGTTCCACTTAACAGAAAAGAGCAAATTTAATATTTTTGTCATAATAAGATATGGTGATCGAAAATTTACGCAAGCAAGAAAGTGCATATTATTCAATGACGTCTATTCTAAACCGAACTCTATTACGCACACTTCAAATTTATTGAAAAATACGCAATCTAAATACACATCCCGACCGCAAAGAAAAAGTCTAAGACGGAAAGACCAAAAACTGCTACTGGTGGTGATGCTGCATTAAATATTTTGCTGGCGTGAACGAACGACCCGGACATCGTGCAATGATCTACAACGTGACTATAATATTTCAGAACGATTTGCTTCGTAAAGTGCTTAAAAGAGAAATTACATCCATAAAAAGTGCATTAGTCTAAGAACTAAGGGCAGATGATTCCGATAGAAGACTGCGATTTTGTGAAATCATGAGGGATGCGTTCCAAACAAATTCGGATTTCTGAAACAACATTTTGTTTTCTGACGAAGCACGAAATTATGTTAATGAATATGTTAACTAACAGAAACAATTGTCGATATTAGGCTCAGGAAAACCCTAAATGGCTAATAGAAGCTCACTCTCAATCCTTGAAAGTTGAATGTTTAGGCAGGGATTATCAATGCTAATTTTATGAATCATCTATGCACGTTACAAATGGAAAACTTTTATTGACCCAAAACGTAGTTCCGACATTACAAGCTATTTATCTCAATTACAATAACCTCTGTTTCAACAAACGGGGCTCTTCCACACTCTGGTTTAGAGTCAGAAATTATCGGAATAATTTTTTCCCCAGCCTATGAGTGACGAAGTGGGGCAGTAAAGTGGCCGGCCAGAACTCCAGACTTGAACCCTTCTGACTTTTTGGTATGGGGTTAACATAAAATATAAAGTTCTGGGGAGCGGCTAAATCTCCGAATTAGAAAATATCAAATATATAAAACTACAATATCAAAAATTATAAACTTATTACTACTATTACTCTTTACTGAAATAGAATAAAATTGATCACATTAGATTTTTATAGGCAAATAAATGAAATACGTGCCAAAAAAAAAATGCAACAGATCGAAGGAGGACACTCACAAAGCTGAATCTTGACAAAAACATGGCTGCTTGTAAAAATCGCTGATAACAATATTGCCATACCTGTCAGAACTTCATAAACAAGAGGAAGTTGAAATTTTCCCTGCCTGCTCGCGGAATGGGACGTTTCAGCGCCGCGTTTCATCGCCGCCGTTTCAGCGCCGCCGATTCAGCGCCAGGACATTTCCGCGCCGGCCGATTCAGCGCCGGACATTTCAGCGCCGGCCAATTCAGCGCCGCATTATTGAATGGTTAACTATAGATAACTTAATGATTCATAACTTAATGATCTTAACTTAATCATTCATTCATGTGAAGAATTTTTGTACGACGTATATTTGGTGCATGGGATGTTTCGATGCGGCCGTTTCGAAGCCGGAACGTTTTGACGCATATGCAGTGCCAGTTGAATTTGATTTGAACGTATGATACAGATAATCTAAAAACGTTTGATTTTTTTTAACATTGGAAAGGGTAAGAGGAGAGAGGGAATGATTTTTTTAAATGATTTTTCTTTTTTGTCGAAATATATTTTTTAAAAATTGGATGGGGTGACAGGGGAAGGTATGATTATTTAAATGATATTTTTGGGGCAATTGTTCTTTTAATGATTTTTTCTTTTTTTTTAAATATCTGGATAAAGGATGCTAAGAAATGTTTGAAATATATTTTTTTCCTAACATTGGAAGGAGGGAGTATATTAGCTTTTTTTAATGATAGTTTTTCCTGCTTTTTTTTCGAAACATCGAGAGAGAGGATGCATTGAAACGTTTAAATATATTTTTTCTAACATTGGAAGGAGGGAAGGGGGGAAATTATTTTTTTTAATACAAGTTTTTCGAACATCGAGAGAGAGGATGGGAGGAGGAGGAAGATTGGAAATGTTTCAAAAAATTTTTTTAACACGGGGCGAAGGAAGGGGAATGTTTTTCTAATTGTATTTTTTTTTTCTTTTTTTCAAAAACATAGAGAGAACGATCAGGAATATTTCAAATCATATATATTTTTTTTAACATTGGAAGAGGGAAAGGGAGGGGTAGAAATGTTTTTTTAATATTTTTTTCTCTTTTTTAAACGGGAGAGACGCATTAAAAAAGTTTAACAACAATTTTTTAATTTAGAAAGGTGGAGGGGGAAGGTACTAGTTTTTTTTTTTTTCGGAACACAAAGAGAGAGGATGCGTTAAAAAAGTTTCAAATCATAAGATTGTCATTAAACAACTAAATGCCCCTTCCCTCCACCTCTTCCAAATAAAAAAAATGATTAAAACATTTTTAATGCGTCTCTCCCGTTTGTTAAACGAGAAAAAAAATAATCATTAAAAAATTCTATCCCTCCCTTTCCCCCTTCCAATGTAAAAAAATATATATGATTTGAACATTTCCGATCTGTCTTCTCTTTCTATGTTTCGAAAAAAAGAAGAGAAAAATACCATTTAAAAAACATTCCCTCCCTCTCTCCCCTTCCAGTGTTAAAAAAAGTCTTTTGAAACATTCTAATGCATCCTTCTCCGATGGTTTCTAAATTATCTAAAAAAATAATTCACCCTCTCTCCTCCTTCCAATGTTAAAAATATGATGGCAAACATTCTAATCATCCTATCTCTCGATGTTTCGAAAAAGAAGAAAAATATCATTAAAAAAGCTAATATACCCCTTCCCACTCCCTCTTTCCATGTTTAGAAAAATATGATCTAAAACATTTCTTATGCATCCTTATCCAGATGTTCTGAAAAAAAAGAAAAAAGAATATCATTAAAAAAGAACAATTCCTCATCCCTCCCATCCCTCTTTCCGGTGTTAGATAAAATATGATTTGAAACACTTGTAATGCATCCTCTCCCGATGTTTAAAAAACAAGAAAAAATATCCTTAAAAGAAATATCCTCTGCTCCCCCTTTCCTCCTTCCAATGTTAAAAAAAAATATGATTTGAAACATTTTTAATGTATCCTCTTCGTATGTTTAAAAAAAATTGCCTTCCTCCGCCTTCCAATATTAAAAAAAAATATGATTTGTAACATTGCTGATTCATCCTTACGATGTTTCGCAAAAAGAAATTATTACTTAAAACAGTCACTTTCCAACACTAAAAAAATATGATGACTTGTGATGTGCCCTCTCTCCTGATGTTCAAAAAATCTCTGCATCATATGTTTAATCAAATTCAACTGGTATTGCATCTGGCGTTTAACACGTTCTGGGGTGAAACGTCCTAGATCTAGACCGAGGAAAACACCAGATAAAATAAACTCTTATGAGTAAGATATTTAATTTATGTTTTTTCTTTAGATGTAATCTGAAAAAAAATATTATCCATAAACAATTTTCTGTTCATCGAAGCTCACGGACTCCAGTTGCAAGGATCTCATTATTTTACTTAATCAAGACTATGTTTATAGACAGAAAAAAGGAGTGGTATCACAATAAATTCGAAAATGTTACATATGTAGTTTGCAACCAATACACATGTGTACAAAAATCTCCATAAAAATGAATCATCAAGTTATCCATAGTTTAACCGTTCAATAACGCGACGCTGAATCGGCTGGCGCTGAAATGTCCCGGCGCTGAAACGTCCCGGCGCTGAAATTTCCTGGCGCTGAATCGGCGGCGCTGAAACGGCGGCGATGAAAGGCGGCGCTGAAACGTACTAGACCCCTGCTCGCTCACGGATTTAAACCCGATCGAGGATGTGTGGGATATGATAGGTTGCTGCTACATAAGGCGTTTACCATAAGCAGCAAACACCTTGCAGGAACTATCGTCGTCATTTACATTATGCCTGAATGAGATCCCATAATACGATTGATCATCTCATTCAGATGTAACATTTTGATTGATAATTTTTGCTAATTGTTGGTATTTTTTTCTAATTGCTATGAGTTACTACTGAAAACTAGTAGTTATGAAATACTACTTGAAACTTTCAGCCTTATAACTCTTTTAAGGTGTTGCAATTTTTTTGGCACACAGTTTTACATCTATAAATTATTCAGATTCTTTGTTGTTGTTCAGATGGAATAAAATCTCTGTATTTTCTCAATTTAATCACATGGATAAAAGTGAAAGAAAAATATCAACACTATTGTAATGATAATTCATACAAATTAGTATATAGCATTCGTGACGAGGACAAATTGTTAGTCTGATGGACCGAAATTATCGTAGGATGTATATAATGTGGATTTTCTAAATAAACTGCTGTAATAATTATAGAGTGTGTAGTAATTTTGTGTAAGAAATAACCTTCTTTCTTTTAAAATTTACTTTAATAACAACAAACAAACAATCTATTTTCATATTAAAATTAAACAATGCAGATAAAAAACAATCTGCCACAATCGCTTCTCTTGCTCTGCTATCAACCTCTCAAAACTAAAGTTTCCCTACAATTGTTAATATATTTCAATACTTAATATTCTAGTGCTAATACAAGCAGCAATCCAATGCGAAATGTAATTACTTTAAAATTGGGGAGGGTAATGGGATAAAGATTGTTGTACATGTTTATAATGCAAACATATTTTTAAGTGTCGTCAAGAAATTAATAACTAATAGTAGACATTTAATCAAATTTTTATATATAATAAGTTTTATATGATCCTTAGTAAACCGGATCATACTCATGTAGATCTTCTAATGTCATAACGTTGGTTAGATATTTTGCGATAATTTGTACATCAAAACATAAGTGTAGTTTAATTGTAATTGTTACACATAAATGTGTAAAAAACAAAATGTCTTTGTTGTTGTAAAACGTTATTCTGAATTCTGTCATTTAATAACACATTTTTGTCATGCGATATCTATTCGAAATTTGTTTATTTTTCAAATCTTATTATAAAAAAAGATTACACCTCAAGAAAATGCATGAAAGAAACTTACATACCTGCTTAGAAACTATAATGACATTTAGAAACAGTTCTATGTGTATGAAAATGAGTTAAACATATACTGATGTAAAGAATACAGTCTTCTGACGAATAATATTTAAATAGTTTAAAGTATAATAATTTCAATATAAAATAAAAGGTGGAACAAATACTAAAGCTATAAAGGAGATTGTCTAGAAACTGCGGCTTACAAATTCTACTAAGATATTTAATACCTATTCATAGTTTTTATATATTCAGAAACTTGTTGGACTGTTATAGAACTGCGAACCCTAATAGTCCATTATTTCCTGTATCAGCTTGGCTTGTGATAATTTTGTTGTCTATGCGTTTTGATTTCTTATTTCATTACACTTACCAACACTTTCGGTTTGCGTGGACAAACTTTACACATGACACTATTACCGTTTGTTATGATGAGTGTAAAATTCACTGAAAGATACTGTGCGTCAATTTTCCGTATATTCCAACCACACAAGGTACTACTGGCTGTTATTTTTGAAGTAATAGCATTGGATTATTTCGATGACGGTTGCTTTCAGATGTTTGCAAAATGCGCATACGTTAATTTCATTGCCTGTGTACCGCGACAACTTTCACTCACGAGATGCAGCAAACGGTGAAAAAGCTAAAGAATACAACCTGTAACCGCATAGGTATAACCAGCACTGCGCATGTTAAGGAAAACGAATTACCAATAAGAGCAGAACTGCTGGTCACACCACCCGATTGTTCACGAATTTAACGAAATGGAACATTTATATCTTAAAAAATTATAATTTAATTTTTTATAAAGAATATGAATGTGTTTGAAAATAAAGAACTAGAGAACTGCTCCAAAATGTCTAATATTTTGCTATACGGGTAGTACGAGAATCCTTTCATACAAAATCGCTGTAATAACTAACAAAGCATCTATTCTGGATACTATTTACGTTATTCAAATTTGAAAAAACAATACATGTATGTAAACTAGAATGAAAATTAACACCAATTATTTAAGAATAATAATAATATACTCTTTGCAGGTTTATCACTGTGTTTGAATGATGTGTGGAATAAATAGAAATTTGCTATTAACAAAAGAATTTTCAACCGAAAAAGAAAAAAACGAATAATTAATGTATTGTTATTAATGTATCCTAGATAAAATAGGTAAATAAATTTTAACAACTTAAGTGGATTGCCTAAATTGATTTGACTGAATTGAAAAGATATTATTCTTTTTATTTCTTTTTATTAGCTAAAACTGTTTTTTTTATTCATAATTTACAATATCAAAAAAAAAAAATACTGTAACAGGAAAACTATTATTTATTATTTTGTATAGTTCTGGAGTGAATTAAATTTTCTACAACTCGAGAAATGGCTTGGGATAAATTATTATTACTTTTTGGGGCATCGAAGACAGTGAATTAAACATGTTTTGTAGTACATTATATTTCTGTAACATCCCGATGTTGTGGAAATAATGTAAGGAGATGAAGCGAGCTGGAGTTTCTGCGGATCGGCTAGAATAAACATACTACACCTAAGCATTTTTAAAACTCATAATACAACCATACGATGCAAAATTAATAAGACGCTAACACCCCCTCCCTCGCTATCAATGGCTATAACTATGCATGCATGTTGTCAGAGCTACCGGACGTCCCATACGCGAAATATTATAAACATTATTTTAGGATTGGACGTCGCATACGCGGAAGGATGTCATAATTTGTATATTTGGGGTATATTACGAAAATCCGCAGCGCCACACTACAGTATTTCGCCGAACTAATTAATACACAAACTTTCATCGGGGCATCAAAATAACGTCCAGCTAAAAATCGTTTTACAAGGTCTAGGCAGTCAGTACAATCACATTAGCATAGAAATGTTTTGTGGCGTCATATACGGACGTCATATGACGGTGGACGCCACATGCAATGCAACCCAACCAATGTGTGGACGTCGTATTATCGAAAGGCACAATATATATATATATATTATATATATATATATATATATATATATATATATATATATATATATATATATATATTTGTACAACGTCAAACTTGCCTCCAAAAAACACATACAATAGACGCACTGGCCTCTACATACGGAGGCGAGTACGAAAAATCGGAGGCAAGTGCGTATGCCTGTGTATAACAGTTTTAAACCGTTTTAAAACACATCAGATGGCGTTTGCGTGAAAATTACCTGGAGGTCATTTTGACCCTTGGTATATACAATCATACAATGTAGTACTCCACAATAACCACCACGTGGCGCCACCATCGTATACACATATACTTTAAGGCAATTACGCTAGTCGAACAACCTCCGCATATCAGTACTACCAATACGCCTCCAATAAGCGGCAACACCGCACGGAGGCAAATTAGTATAATGTATGTTGAATATATAACGGTCGTAGGAAACAATGTATTTAAATGAATTATGTTGAAAATACAAGGTTATAAATGTTGTGCTATTAAGAAATCCAATAAGGAGACAAACACTTTTATTGAAAATATATAAAAATAGTGCGGTGTTAACAAGGAAATAATGCTTTTCACTGTTTTATGTGAGAGATGATACTAAGGGTCTTTCGTACAGCAGATACGTATGATTTCTACTACAAATGGGAAGCTGCTAATGAAAAGAAACTCTTAATAGTAAATTTAATTCCATTAAGTCATTGATTTAATTTTAATAAAATAATCGTAGAAGTGATTATAGTCCAATGTTTCTAGTGTATGATTTGGACTCTTCAGCTGAGATGGACATGGGTTAAGTTCCATTATTTCTTGCCTATCAGAGTTATCGGTTTCTGCATATTCCCAGTTCAGATTAATATCTATTTCGCTTAAAGATTTCCTTTATATTTATTACTCAAATCTATTAAAATCAATAACTTAGATATCTTCGTGGTTTGATAAAGATCTTGAGGTAGTCTACAATATTCTAAACATGAATTACCGACAAGAAGTACTTTCAGTGGAGGCGCGGTGTGGATTCATGTGATTAAAATAAATAAATTACACATACTATATTAGACGACCGGTTTCGCAATCAAGGGCACCTCAGGTGCAGGTAATTAAATTCAAAAAAATGTCAATTAACATCAAATAAAAAATTATACCAATGTAATTGAAATTTAAATTTAATACTAGTGAAATGAAACTAGATTCGTCAACATTTAACTTGGTTAATGTTACTACCAAATAAAAGAAGAATTTGGTAAACGTATGACCCCGACTATTGAACGGACCAAACGAAGAGGCGCAGGACATACCAGAAGAATGAGAAGAAATAAAAAACAACATAAACATAGTAGCAAGGGAAATAATAGGACCAGTAAAAAAGAAAAATAAATGCTGGTTCAATGATGAGTGTGAGAAATAATAAAAAAAAAAACGAAGCTAGACTAAAATGGATAAATAGTAGTAAAAAAGAAGATAAGGAAACATACGAAAAACAAAAAAGAAGCTAAAAAGAACATAAGAACGTCAAGAGAGAATGGTTGGACAAAGAAATAAAGAAGATACCATTCTACAAAAAGATCAGCGAACAAAACAAGACGTATAAAGGGAAACCAATAGGCATTAAGGACAGACACGAAAAATAGTAGAAAAGGATAACAGTTTAAAGAGGTATGGAAACAACACTTCAGAAAATTATTATACGACCACGACGATAATCTAGAAATTGAAAAAGATGATAAAATAAATCGCGCAATGGAATGTAATGAGGACGAGACACCAACAAGAGAAGAAATAAATGATATTATCAACAGAATCCGAAATGATAAAGCCCCTGGAAAACACAACATTAGTATAGAATTTCTCAAGTACGGAGGAGAAGCATTGCAAGAAAGGATGTATCAATTGATTATAAAAATATTGCTTGAAGAAAAGATGCCACGGGATTGGAACATTGAACCAACAAATTACCAATAATTATAGAGGACTGACATTACTAAGTGCAGCTTACAAAATATTATCAACACTAATGCAGAGACGACTAACAATCAAAACAAAGGAACTAATAGGACAATATCAATGCGGTTTTATAAAAGGACGATCAACAACAGACACAATACATACGCTCAAACAAATAGTAGAAAAAACAAACGAATACAAAATAGGAATAGAAATGTTATTTGTCGACTTTCAACAAGCTTTTGACTCCCTCAAAAAAAAAAACTTATGGAAGCTTTAGAGAAAATGGGAATCAAAAAAATTAAGGAGATTAATACAAATGACAATGTCAAATATAAGAGTAAGTGTAAACAGGCAGAAAGGACAAACAGAGAATTTTGAAATAAATAAAGGGGTAAGACAAGGAGATTCATTATCGGCAACATTATTTAACTTGGCATTGGAATATTTACTAAGAAAAATAGATAAAAGTACCATAAGAACAAAGGGAGCACAAATAATAGCGCATGCAGATGATATCATAATTGTATTAAAAAATCGACAGTTGACCAAAACAATACTGAATAAAATGGTGTGAGAAGGGAACAAAATGGGACTGAAGATAAACCAAGAGAAAACGAAATTAATGAGACTAGACACGAAACGAGAAAATAAAAATAATTCAGTTAAAATAGGAAACTACACATTTGAAAAGGTGAACAGATTTAAGTATTTAGGAGTGACAATAACAAATGACGGGAGCACGGACGCAGAAATAAGAGAAAGAATAACCAATATGAACAAGGCCTATCAAGCAAATAGAAAACTCTTAAAAAGTAAAATATTGGGAAAGAGAGGAAACCAAAATGAGAATTTATAAGACTATAATACAACCGATGGTACTATACGCTGCAGAGATAATAACGATGACCAAGAAACAAGAAGAAGAGCTTAGGATACAAGAAAGAAAAATACTAAGAACAATATTAGGCCTAATAAAAATGGACAACGGTGAATATAGAAGAAGAACCATTATACCAACCAAATTATGAATTAACAAACGAGCTAATGGAAAGTGACGTGGTTAAAAAAAATAAGAGGCAGAGAATAAAGTGGTTGGGACACGTGTGGAGGGCCGGGAATGGTGCAGTAATCCGCAGTATCTTGGAATGGCAACCAGGAGGAAGAAGAGGAAGAGGCAGGCCTAGATCTACAAGGCTGCAAGAAGTTAAAGAAGACCTAACAAGCCGGTATCCATCGATGGCAGGAGAGGACACAGGACAGGGATAGGTGGAGGGATGTGTGTGAGAGGATATGGGAGAGGATGGGGATTAATCTACCCGTATTTTGATGATCTAGAAAGCTCTAGGAGCGGCGATACCCCGTTAGGGTGCTTAGCCATTATATATAATGTTACTACGTAGTTCTGAATGTCAATCTCACTGAATATATACTGCTATTATTTTATTACTTACCTGAATCTATTTATGACCAATTTTGATTATTTTCTAGTTGATTAAATGAAACGCTAGTAATTGAATTAAAGATGTGAAATTTCTTGTGGATTCGTTGAAGCTACTGGTGTCCGAATTAATATTTTCTTGCTAAAAAATTAGCAATAATAATAGTACAACATATAAAATATAAATATACAATAACCGAAAGTTGTTTTTCTATTAAGATTAAAGATATTAATGAAACAAAATATGAATTGGTGTTTGGGCTACTTCCATCGTGTGTTGGATTGTTTAAATCTAACGTTTCGGCATGTTTCTATTGGCATCATCAGAGTCGCTCTGATAAGGACTGTGGTTTGCTAATTCCATTGTTTGCGATGGAAATGTATTTACTCTCTAATGTTCTGTACAGAGTACACACTACTGTACAATACGATAGTATACTGGCTTTGCTGGGATGAGTATAATATAATTTATAGATATATTATACAGTAAATATATTTCCATCGAAAAAACGGCATATCAGTTCTTGTCAGGGCTACTTTGATGACGGCAGTGTAACTGCCGAAACGTCGGATTTAGCCAATCCAACAGATGATAGAGACAGCCCAAACACCAAATCATATTGTAGTAATCCACCGTCAAAAATTCCACGTCATACATCAAACGAAATTTGCATCACAAACTTAAATAAAACGTTGACGTTATAATGCAATAGATATTAGCTTATTCAATTAAATTAAAAGAACATAACTATGCATATCAAACTACAATAGAATTGAAGGTGGGATCCGCATCAGAATCATCACTACCAACAGATGAGTATATCATCAATCAATTGTTGGAGCAGAACTGCTATTGTCGCTGAAGTCTATAAAACAATATACCATAGATCAGTGGTTCTCAAACTGTGGTACGCGTACCCCTCGGGGGTACGTGAAAATTTTTAAGGGGTACGCGGCCGGCCAATAATAAAATAAAACAACCCGAGACACGTATGGACACGTTGACGTGCGCGCGCCACTAAGGGCTTAGTCATCAGAGTGGGGCTGTGTGGCCGCCCAATCACTCGTGTCACTGCACTGCAGTAGCATTGCCTGTTATTACAAGCTCGCTCTCAGTATTGTGTTATTTTTGTGGTGTGTTGTGTTATTCTGCGGACACTCAATCCTGTTGAAACACGTTTACGGACATCTGTTTGAAAACTGAGTCAGGTACCACGTAAGTGAATTTTACAATAAAAATTAACAATGGATAAATGGCTCCTAAAGAAAAGGCCTCATGAAGATCTGCATCAAAATTCTGGTCCATCAACTTCACAAAATGAAAGTAGACCTGAACGTCTGGTTACTAATGAGCAGCTCAAGGAAAAAATAAAAAAACCCGAAAAACTGGCAAATGAATATAAAAGTGAAAAGAGAAAATATGACGAGTTGTACTTAAAATTAGGTTTTACTTGGACTGGAAGCTCAGACGAGCCTAATCCACAATGCGTTGTTTGTTCAGAAATGTTATCAAACAATTCTATGAAACCTTCTCTTTTAAACGCCATTTTGAAAGCAAACATGAGAACTTAGTCAAAAAGGAGTTACGGTACTTTGAACGTCTTTTGGAAGATTTGAAAAGTAGGAAAAATACGATAAAACACTTTTCTGGTGCAGAACAAAATGAAAGTGCTTTAAAAGCTTCTTACAAAGTTAGTCATTTAATTGCGAAGTCTGGTAAAAACCATACTATTGGCGAAAACCTAATCCTTCCTGCCGCAGCAGAAATTGTTTCTTGTATGTTTGGAGAGAACGAGGCAAAAAGAATTACAGCAATTCCATTATCAAATGATACAGTTTCAAGGAGAATTAGTGATATGGCGCATGACACAAAAGAACAACTTGTTGGAGCAATTCGAGCTAGTCCTTGCTTGGGTATACAACTGGATGAAACCACGGATGTCGCTGGCCTAGCCCAACTGATCGTTTTTGTACGTGGCATTTTTCAAGATGAAATATTTGAAGATATTTTATTTTGTAAGACACTTAAAACATCGACAAAAGGTGAAGATATTTTCAATTTGTGAGATTCTTTTTTTTCCGAAAACCAGCTCGAGTGGAAAAACTGTGTGTCAGTGTGTATGGATGGTGCTAAGGCTATGAGCGGTCACATCACAGGGCTGGTAGGCCATATTAAAACGGTTTCAACTGAGTGTAAGTTCACTCATTGTGTCTTCACCGAGAGGCTTTGGTGGCTAAGCACCTCCATGATGAACTTAAAGATGTCCTTGATCAGAGTGTGAAAATTGTGAACTTCATAAAAACTAGGCCCTAAAATCTCGTTACTTTAAATTCTATGCCAGGATATGGGGAGCCTCCATGAGAACTTATTGCTACATACTGAGGTACGATGGCTTTCTCGGGGAAATGTTTTGTCCCGTGTATTTGAACTCCACAAAGAATTACATAATTTTTTACCGAACACAAATCCCATCTGTCTTCTGTACTTACTGATTTTGATTGGCTTTTGAAGTTGGCTTATTTAAGTGATATTTTTGGAAAACTCAACATCTGGAATTTATCCATGCAAGGCAGTGTTTCTGATATTTTTAATATAGAAAGAAAACTGATGCAATGGTAAAAAAAGATCATTCTCTGGGAAAAACAAACAGAAAATAACAACTGCGAGCCGTTTGAAAGATTACTTACATTTTTGCAAGATAATGAGAAAAAACATATCTGATTTCACTGAACTCAAGACTCAAATGGGCCAGCATTTGAATGCATTGAAGATCCGCATAAGAGAGTACTTTCCACCTTTGGAGAAACAGTATAACTGGATACGTGACCCCTTTAATGCTGATGCTATGGACACTAACCTGACTATCTTTCAAAAGAACACCTCATTGAAGTATCATGTGATCCCACTTGAAAAACAAATATTGACTGCTGGTACTACATTGTTAGATTTCTGGATCGGTATTGGGAAGGAATACAAAGAACTGTCAAGCACTGCTGTTAAATTTCTTGTTGGGTTTCCATCACTTATTTATGTGAAAAGGGTTTCTCAAGTTTAACCTATCTTAAAAATAAATCTAGAAACAAATTAAATGTTGAAGATGATTTAAGATTGTATTTAACCAAGTTAAAACCCAATTTTGATAAACTGTGCAAAGGGAAACAAGCTCACCCTTCTCACTAATCTCTTTGAAAGTAAGCGCTTTTTGTTCATTAAATTTTGTGTGCGTTTGTTTTTAATGTAATAAAAATGTTTGTAAACAATATCTCTTTGTTTTTATTTAAACATGATGCGTAATTCAGTTTCAAAGGTTAACACTATACTTCTATGCTACATAGAAGGCTTTAAGATTTGTTTAATATTTTAATTATAGTTTACTTAGTACCGGTAACTGAGAAGGGGTACCTAAAATGTTTTGTGGGTAAAAAGGGGTACAGTGTCTAAATAAGTTTGAGAACCACTGCCATAGATAATAAAACCGACCAGAAAACAACCAACGCTGTCCTCTAAACCAAGCGTGAAAGATACCAATTATGTATCTAGCCGCTAATTATTTTTATAAGTATGTATGTATGCTTAACGTGTACTTGTTCAGAATAAGACAAAACTAACATCAAATAACTACCTATAACTACCTTACCCTTTTTAGAAACGGAAGGCTCGTTGTCGTCTGAAGCTTCATCTTCCTGGAATGTATTAACGTTTCCGTGTTTCAGTTTTGTATTAGCATGGGTCTTATCTACAAAATAAGATTTTTGAACGAGATAATACTTTTTTACATGAACTTATTTGCTAAAATATACTGGAAATTCCTGCATAAAATCATAAATATTCTTTACTATATGAAAAATTTACTTAACAAAGGGTTGTATGTTAACTATCTACCATTCTAGATTATTTTATTCTTTCTAGTACTGGAGGCTGTATAATCTTGCATTTCGATTTTTAACAACCGCATTACTTCTTTCCTTTTTAGTTTTGTAGGCGTTTCACCTAACTACTTACCTACTTTAGAAGTTGAAGGTTGATTTTGAATTTTATTTTGCTCGCTGTTTAAGGACTCTCCATCATTGTCGGATTCGTCTGTTTCTACATTATCAGATAATACTATTTCGTCAAGAGATTTTCCTTGGTATTCTGCAATTTTTCCTTTGCTAATTGCTAGCAGGAGCTTCGATACTTTTGCAGTTCGGTATATATCCTGCGGTAACCGGTAATACGTTTCGTGTGTCTTTTTGGTGTGTCCCATAAAAGCGGCAAATTGTTCAATTTCACTATCCGTGATATTAATAACCTGCAACACGGTAGCGATTTGTTTTCTCAATCTGGTTGACGTGAAAAGCTGAGTATCTGCCACACCTGAATCTTTTGCTAATTTTTGGACAGTACTATACCCGTTAATCCATCTATTGTCTGTCTTCGGATTAGCAAAAAGATATTCATTTGTCTTGGACACGCAAGTATCTCTCACAGAGAGCAATAATTCAATAAAATCTTGAATATCTTTTAAGAATAGTATAGCTACTGGCTTACTTCCTTTCCCGCCAGTAACAACTCGTTTGAAGTTTTGGGTTAATATTTTTTCACTATCTGAAAGTGTTTGAAGTAATTCTTGCTGCGTATTAAATGATATTTCTCTATTGTATGTGTTTACTTTTAAATATTGGACTTCTCCAATTCGCTTACGGTTGAGTAACAGCGTTAGAGATAACACTATTTCAGTCAGTCGCCTAAATTCTTGATTTAAATCTTCTCCTTTTAAAAGTTTATTGTAAGCTTCCTTTCCATTAAGCATAAGATAGTTGTGAAATTTTATAACACTACTTGTAAGTGGAAATAGCTTTGGTTTTTCCCAGTGCTTTTCATTAAGATCTTTTTAATGCTAAGCTAGATACTCTGAATTCCAATGATTTATAAGTAAATGTTTTAAACGTTTTATATTTTTTAGAGAGATCTCTTTATAATCACAAGGGAACAAACGATTATTTTTAATAATCATTTTAGTGGCGATATCACATACTTGCCTTAAAGTTGTACCCATGTGCAACGCCAAGCTGGCGGCTTTATACGTTTTGTTAAGTACATCATATCCACTTATTGTTTTAGTTGCACAAACATATTATCAAAGTATTCGGGCTTCAAGGCATCAAATAAACTCTCATTCTTGTTTAACGTCTTTCAACTAATTAACAGTCTACCCAGCTCTCTCATTTTATTAGAACCGGTGGTTCTGATTTGTTGCCTTTTGTGCTTTTTAAGCAGACTTTCTGCGTAGCTGCATAAAAGAGGATCTTTTATAGCAACCTGGGAAATGGTATCTGCTCTCATAATTGTAAAAACTTCATCTTTCAATCTTAATGAACCATAAAAATCACACGACGGTCCATTACAAAATTTTAAACATCTGCGCTTCAGATAAGTGGTTACGTCTGGCCCCAGATTTCTCTTTTACTTTACAATTTTTTCGGTGTCGTCTTAAAAAATTTCGCTTGTAAAACCCAAAGCAATCAGGACATATGACATATTTCTCGTTTTCTTGTAAAGGACAATCGTATTCTTCATCAAGATTTCTGGGCCTTCTTACTGGTTTTACGATATTCGAATTACTTGAATATGCAAAATTCCCTTGTTTACGTATCAAATTAATGATTTGTTTTCTTCTAGCATCTAGGGGAGGCAGAGTTAAAAATTCTTTAACTGCGCCCTCCTCTTTATGATTTCGCTGAAGGTGACGTGAAAAGTGAGTTATTTCCTGAAAACAGTAAGGACATGAATTTTTCTTTGTCCATGGTCTTGAATTAGTAAAATGTTCAATATTTTCTGACGCAGCTTTCCTCGTGATTTCACTAAATCTTACGATTCTATTATCTATATTCTTTGTTTGTTGGTCAGTTTGCCTATGAGGCACATTTCCAACATTTTCCGAATCAATATCACCTCTGAAAAAATATTCTGCAGTTTCAGAGTCTGAAGGAGTAGCTTCTGAATCTGAGGTAGTTTCTGGAATATATTCTGTAGATTTTGAATTTGAAGATGAAGTTTCGTCAAGCGCACCATGAGTAACAGGTTCTGGCATATATTCTTTAGTTTCGGAAGTGGGATTTAAGTTTAGAGAAAAAGTTTTTGTAGGTGCTGTAAAAGGGTCTTGCATAAAATTTGACTCAGAATGAGGTATATATTCTATATCTTCAGAAATAGTGCGTGAAGCTGTATCGTAATGATTTGATGTAATAGAATATTCGTCATGCAACTTATTTGTAGTTCCCGACATAATACTACATTCTGAAGATTCGCTAAAATGGTAAGGGTCGAAAGAAGCCCTATCTGTATTTAATGGCGTGTTTTCTTCTAGAATGAAAAAAAAAACAGTCAGTACTGTCAGTTAAGTATTCCATACAAGCTAGAAAAGTATCCTACTCCAATGTTTCGTTTTCTTTTCAAATGATTTTATTAAGTTTTGTAAAATCAACAAAATATCGAAATATTGTAAAAACAAAAATTATAAGTTCTTTGTTCTGTCTCAATGTGGGATGTCAAATGAGAATGATATATTTAATTTTTTGTTTTACATTTAAGAATTTCTAAATACATATATGAAATATCTATCCGACATCCATTAAAAAACGTCTAGGAAGCAGGAAAAACCCCATAAATTTTGGAAAAAAAATGTTAACCTTATTAAAAAAAATAGTCGTTGTAATTTCTTTTTTTAAGTTTTGTTTCTATTACCTTTTATGATAGTACAAACGATTTTGCATGTTTTGGAATTTTTTGTACAAAACGTGGGATTAGGTGTTTCGAATCTTAAAATTCCAAGAATGGCAATTGCTCGGTATTAATAATAATCAGTTTCAGTAGTTATATAATTTTTCCATAGAAAGTTTGCGCCTTTAATGAAAATAAGCAAATAAACCGCTCTCTTTGCAATATTCTTGCTTTTAACACTTACATCGGAAATAAATAAAGAAATAAACTAGCATTGATATTTTGAAAGGTAAAAAAGAACGTAAAAATTGCGAATCTCTTGATACGAAATAAGTTACCCTAAAATTTACAACTAAATGCAACTAATTGCAGCAAAAGCAAATTAACTAATATAATATAAAAAATTCTAACAGTTGATTAAAACCAAATTTCGACGTAGGCAAGGGAATTAAAAATCTGCCCATGATTGCACATGCGCAGATTCTAAATATTTTTCTAACCTTCTTTAACAATATTAATTAGTAATCATATTTCGGTTATTATTTTTACAGAAATTATTCTAAATGATCTATTGTGTAATTTTTAACGTCCACTTTAAAGAATAAGTAAGAGCCAGAAAGGCGGAATAACAACGTATTGTATGTTTTATTAGCAATAGTTAGTGGCAACGCCGCAGGGCTAAACAAGAACCGATATATCTATATTACATACACCGGGCTTTGAAATTCATATATAAGCCTATAGACCCATCGGATGTTATTGAGCCCTTTGTAGATTCCTCGATGTTCACGTAATCTTGTGAAGCCCGATAACTTGGCAACAATGTTCTCTTACTTTGTAACGCAAAATCAGGTTGAAAGGTTGTGTGCGATTATATTTTCTTTAAAAGTTGCAACTTTAGTTAAATTATTAAAAAAGTTTACTTAAAATTTATGTAATTTGTAAATATAATTAAATTTAAATAATTAAATTAAATATCCCCTTTAAGTATTTAAAATTTACTGCATTTTTTTCATAAGAAAAAATAACATCAAATATATCTAACAATCGATAAAATTAGGTAGTGGTGTGAAAGGTGAAATCATTTCAATATAACTCTAAAAATATTTATTCTATCTACAAAAGTTAATGATTATGAAACAAAAAAAAGCATTTTCTATAAATAAAGGTTTTTTTTTAAAAATTTAATAACATTTTATGGGTACAGTTAAGGTCATCACACATTAGCCCGTTACAGCACAGCACGGTGTTGTCAAAAACCGGGAGAGAATAAACAACACAAAAGAATGAACAAGCGCCCACAATTCCAACACAGCACGGATCAGTGCGAACGGTACTGAAGTGGATTGTCAATGCCCGATCCCTCCCGTCACGCAACGGAACGTGCCGTATTGTACCGGTCAAATGAGGGCTCCGCCGGCCATCGCTGGCAGTCATCAAACTGCCCGCCTGTATAGAACGCGTGCTTCTTTTGCAATATCTTGGCGCCTGTTGGTAAAATTTTAGAGGCGCAAATAATTTGTTAAAAGGGGATGAAGAATAATTAATTTACATGGTTCAAAAATACCAATCAGTTTTGAAAATTTAAAAATCAGGTAAAATTTTAAAATACTGAAAAAATTTCATTTCATCCTCCTCCAAATCATTAAGCAAATTATAAAATTCTTCTAGATTCGATCTTTTATGGTTAATGGAATGAATCCGTCTGCTTTTTCTTTGTACTTTTTTTTCTTCTGTTAATAGTAATGTGATTACTACTACCACCCGAACTGCTGCCATCACACATGGTGAATCTGATCTGTTGGTCTCCACCGCAATAATTTGCGATCCCACCTTCTATCGCCATCAGGCGCTGGTTAACTGTGAGGAGCTAATGTGCGACAACCTCTTATTTGAACGGCATAATATGTTCTAAAATTCACCAAAAGGGTATTTAAAGAAGGGCAAAATTTATTTGATGCCGTGTTTTACTCTAAAATAAATAAGTACTGTTATAGATTCAAGTACTTCGCACGAGCTAGAAAAAAATGGTTCAATGTAACTCTTTCTTTTCAAATGATTTAAGTATTGTGAAATCAGCAAAATTTTCGAATATTGTGTAACGCTGTTTTCTTACTTTTCGCTTGTACTGTATCTATTTTCCTAGCTGTACCTTTTTAACGTTCCTTTTATTCGGAGTAAACCTTGGGTGTAACATACTAGTCGCTTTACGTGTTACATTTTTGTTAACCTCGATTTTGCTTGGTAATTGTCACTAGAAGTGGAGGTTACGTTAGCATTGAGTTTTACTCATTCTTACTACCTTACCGGGGATATTTCCGATCTGTGTTTTGTTCAGTCTTATTTTACGTGCCTTTTTCTCGGGTGTTTGTTATTTTTCCCATACTTTCTTCTGTTTCCTGGAAGAGTTGGTGTACCACATTCGTTTTGTTTACTTCTCTCATGTCAGCTGTTTTGACAGAGCGAGCGAAGTTACCGGCGGTCGTTCGGTAAAGTCAGGGTTACCAACTTTTCATTTCTAAATTTCTCTTCAAGTTATCATTTCTGCGAGTACTTTGTATTGTCTAGGGGGATGTTTAGAGCGTTTTGTTGTGGAGTTCTATTTACGTCGCTTCCGGTATCGATTGTTTTGGAATCGTCGATTTATCGGAAAACGTTCGAAACGATCTTCCGTTTTCGAGACACTCCCGTGTTGGCTCTACTAGTGATTAGACCTGCGTTTGGTTCGTCCGCATTTTGCCGTTTTGCTGTGTTAAATTTACGCATTTGTGTAATGCGGATTTGGTGGCATTTTGTGTGCACTGCTGTTGAATCGTAATGTTTTGATGGTTTAGGCGAAGGCCTAGTGTGGAAGTTATTGCGGTTCGTATCGCTTAGGCGGATTTTTTGGCAGTCAGACGACCTACGTATTTCACCACCACGTGTTCTGAACGCGTGTGGTTTCTAACCTTGGACGCAAGGGTTCCACTTCGGGTTAATTTTCTCATTTATATTATTTTTATGCTGTGGGCCTGTTATGGCATAATTACCGTTGCCTAATTTTGATGGGGTGATGTAATTTCCCTAATTGGATCCTTGGTTCAAACCATCTCGAGCCTGCCATTCAGGGATAACCACCGCCAAAAACCTTCACGCTTCTCACGAGTATACGAGCTGGAGTCAGGTCCGCAAATCCTGATCTGGGCGGCCGTCAGCACCGGAGGTCGGCACGTTACTCCAGGACGCCAGACGTGGGGGAGGACGTCTGCGAAACGAATATACAGGCTTGTGCTTTGAATTTTACCTTTTTTTTTAACAATTTTGTATACTCGCCTAAACGGCAGCGTAGAGCCATTATACTAGAGTAAAGAAGCCATTTAGGCATCGGGGGCTCTTGTTTGTTTTTTTTCTTTTGAGTATCGAGTGTTCGGTATATTTTTTTATACTTTTATATGTTATCGTCGTCGGATGCGGCTGAGTTTTAAACTCACCTTTGTAGATTTATTGTTAACGCAAAGCTTTGGTGATCATCAACGTAACGCGTACGAAACCCATCCGTAGTTGTTATATAAGAGTACTTTAGTAACTTTGTTGCGTATCAATTATTTTTTTTTTAAGGAAACTCGATTTTAATTGAGCCCTATTCATAATTGTTATCGTCTGCGTTTATGCAACTTAGTCAACCTAACGTTTTCCTGGGTGAGAGTTCTATTTTGATCCACCCATTACTTTTTTTTTTCCTGAAATATTTACAATTTATATTATTCTTTTTTTTATTACGCTTACTTAATCTTTTACAATAAACTTGTTATTTACATTTACCACGCAAACTGTAGTTTCGTTAATTATTTTTTTTTGTCGTTACGCTGATTTCCCCCTTTTCTTACTATCCCCGAATTTCCCGTTTTGACGGACGCCTCGACAGGGTATATTTTAAAAGCGGGTGGCGCCTTTGTTTTCGATCGCTGTTATTAACCCACACCCGTCTCCACTGAAGCCGGCGGGACCCTGAATGACAGGTAAGATCTTTAAGACCTTTCGGAGGATGTCAGCAGTAGTTTGTTTTTTTTTTATTTTGGCGAGAAACTTTGGTGGCGTCATAATTGTAAAAACAAAAGTTTATGATATATATATATATATAGAATTTGTTTTACTTTTTTACTCAAGACAATTGAACATTTAACTAATTAAAGTTGTCTATAGATTTTTATATCAGGATAATTCTGAAATAACCTTTAAAAAATAAATAGGAGATCTAAATCTAAGATAATTGATGTTTTAATTTTTTTATTCGATATATATCGGTTTAGGAATGGAGTAATTTGAAAATAATTATTACGGAAATAATATCCTAAGAATCCCATGTTTTTCCGTAATTATTAAAAGTATAATTACTTAAAGAAACATGTAAACCCTTCAGCTCTTAATTTAATTGCACAAATTTACAATCAGATTTTTTTTATTATTATTCGAAAGATACTGGATTTCTAGCTCTAAACCTCTCGAATAATTTACTTTCATTGATATTATTATATATTACCTATATGTAATACTTTCATATTGAAGAAAAAGCATCTTTTTCATGATTTTATTAGGACCACCACACATTTTTTTAAAAAAATTCTTTTCCTAATCATATTTTTTTTTTCCTTTCTTTTTCTTGGATTTCGGTACTTTTTATAAAAATATAGAAATGTATAACGCCGTTTCGCTCTTATTACAAAAGCTTTTTCAAAACATGTAAAAATATAAACAATTCTTTTTGTTTAATAAACGACAAAATCATAATTATTTTGTTTACTATAAATTTTTAA
This sequence comes from Protaetia brevitarsis, assembly GCA_004143645.1. Taxonomy (NCBI): domain Eukaryota; kingdom Metazoa; phylum Arthropoda; class Insecta; order Coleoptera; family Scarabaeidae; genus Protaetia; species Protaetia brevitarsis. The sequence goes on from RXPK01000112.1 coordinate 1,886,050, forward strand.
TATATCTTTTTGTTTTATTAACAGATTGTGCTTCAGTATCAACATATTGAAGCACAATCAACATTTGATTTTTTATTATTAATTGAATATGAAAATTTTGTAATTAAATAGATTTCTAAAATATTATTTGATTTAGATGTATTAATTATATAATTATATATATGTATAATTAAGTTATACAGTTTTATGAAGTATTGTATGTCTTTTTCATCATTAACTGCGTTTCATTTTCGCTTATAAATTAGAATCATTTCTAGTATATAACGTATTTTTAAATTTCGTTCTGTGTTTAAAATTGATATATTTTTAAAATCAAATTAATACTTCACAAAACTAAATATCTTAATTTTATAACTAAATACAATATTTTTTAGAAATCTAAATACAAAATTTAATAATGTTTTGATATTTAGTTAATAATACATAATCAAATAAACATACTAGATTGAAGCGCAATCTGTAAATAAAATAAAAGATATATTAAAATTTATAGTAAATAAAAACAATTATGATTTTGTCATTTATTACACTAAAAAATATATTTATAAATAACATTACCCCATTTTAAATTGTGTTTTTCATGTCTTTATCATTTAAAAAAAGCTTTTGTAATAAAAGCGAAACGTTGTTATATTATTCTATATTTTTATAAAAGGACTTCAAAAACCAAAAAAGATAGAAAAACCACTCATTTTCGTAAATTATTATTTATTTGACTAACGTAATAGGGCTAGGGAACATGGAAAAAAGCATACTGGCACATGGTTTTGTCATAATAGTTAGTGGCAACACCGCAGGGCCTCAACAAAACCGATGTATTTATATTACATACACTGGGCTTTGAAATGTATGTTTATATATGTAGGGTTTCAACAACTACCCATTCATATAGTGGGCTTTACAACATACTGTTTATCACTATATAATAATATATATTATATTATATATATATATATATATATATATATATATATATATATATGTATATATATATATATATATATTATATATATATGTATGTTATTATATATGTATGTATATTGCTGATATTACACTGCGACCTAAATGCTTTTTGTGTCCCCTGTTCTTACTGTTTTACAGCTGGCTTCTAATCCTTTTCCTTTCAGAAAGTGTAGAATATCAGAAGGCCTCAGGTTAGGTAAGTCTCCCTCTTCGATTTCACGTGCTCCCAGATGCAACGCCCTTGAGTTGCACAGTGCTACGCAATTTGAGAGGGGATAGATGCCATCCTGTTCCCCAATCTGCTCCAATCGTTTTGCTCCTCCCTTTGTTCCTTCCTTGTGAGGTACTCTCACTTTGGAAGTGAAAGGCCTTCTTATGGACGTCCTGCTCAATTCCTGTTTATTAGCGGTCGTCGCCCCGCTAATAAACGTCCTTCCTCCATGGTTGATCCCATAGTAGCTAGGGAAGAAAATGGGAGGTCCACCTCCACAGAGGCCTGCATGCAGAGGTAAGGAGATAATACTAATGGGGTGCGCCAGGTGCCCCAAGGTTGGACTAGTAGACTGGTCTTCTATCCAGTCACGCATCCCATCAGCCTAGTCCGCCACCTTAGGATTTAGGTTTTTGTTGAGGTTGTCTCCTCTCGGTCCGGGCAGTTAAGCCAAGACTCCTCATCCTTTTCGAGACCTGGTTTAACAGCCGAGCTTTCGGTAGCCGAAAGCAACAACTGGCATCGTTGTAGAACCTTGTCCCTTAGCCACGACACGACAGCTCGGGCGAGGGGGGACTGGTTCACGGCAACGGTCTTCATTCACCCTGCTCCGGTTTTAAGCAGAGAGGACGAACTTATAGCCGCCACTAACCATCTCGTTTTGAGCGAAGCCTGACAAGATGGCCTTTCCCCTATGCACTACCTCGGGGACGCGCCTGGTAGGTACTCCCAACCGCCAGGAAATGCAAACATAACAATTGGCAGAAAAATATCTAAAGTGCTATAATAATATGTTTAGGCTAGAGGTTCTAACACTATCGGAGATATTACATTCATTTCTGTTACTTTTGTATAAAGCACCTAAGGAATTATTACAAACTGCTACCGCATAATTCGACCAAGGAATCTTGGAGATCGGTACTTTTGAAAATTGTCACAAATTCTCATATAACAAACAGATAAGAAGCTAAAGAATTTCTTGGATAAGTTCTATTTGTACATCCACCAACTTGATAAAAATAAATTGAAGAAAGGACAAAGACCCTTTGTACGATAATTAATGCTACTACTATTGTCAAGTGTGTTAAAAAATCCTTTGATATAGAGATGTAATGGAAAAGGGATTTAGGCAAAGAAGCATTCGAAAAAGCATTGTTACAGATTTGTCTTTCAGATGATATTGTATCAAACTGCAATGTGGAGCAAAGTTACTTTGCTGTATGTCACAATTGAAAAGTTTGTATAGATGCTTCGCGCAAGCACTGAGTCAACTCTTCAGTAATAGCGTTGACTGAGATACCAGCAAAATAATTTTTCAATGCGACGAGTTACCTTTTACCTTGAAAAACGATATTTCCAAATCGTCAATAAAAGTTTCGTGTTTAGTAATTTTTGTAATATTTCATTAAAGATATTTAATACAGTAAATCATCATGCACAGTGGGCTCACTTGCATTCACAGCGCGAAATAATTGTAATTTACGAAGTTGCAAGAATGATTTATAAATTACATAATTTGCATACTATGTATGTTGAAGTAAAACTATCACCTCAGAAATTTTGGGAATATCAAGCCTCTATGGCTTATTTGCTAGTATAAGTCAATTTACTTGAATTAGGTGTTTGAGTTGTGCACTAAAACAGAGGCTAATATTGCAGATATTTTGTATTTACCGAATTTATTAAATATGGTAGATTTTTCAAAAGTAAACACGTAATTTTATTTGTCATTTATTGAAACACCTTGATGTTGTACTACAGCTCTAAAACTGTTTGTTTCAGGGGGCTTATAAAAAATTGCAGATGTTTGTAGGTGCTGATATTTTATTTTAAAATTGTTCATAGTTCAGTAATGGTGTGTACCTAAAATAAAGTGCGTCCGAGTGCGACCGTAACCGTTACAATTTTTTTTTAGATGAAATGTCCATTGCAGTTATACATAACGTTTTGCTTTCGGAGTAGCACAAACACAAAAATTTAAAAAGATCTACCGTGGTATATAAGGTTAAACAGTGTATTTACGAAAAAAAAAAACTACAAATGAACAAAAAGCTGATAAATTATAAACTAATGTTATAAAAAAAAGATAGAATTTCGTTGGAAACCAAGTTCTCACAACGTAAAGGGATTTATAGCAAGAAATAAAGAGATGGTTAGATCAGAAAGTAGAGCTTGCTGGTGCTACTGTAGGTAGTACAGTCCAAAGAAAGTCAATTTACTAAAAAACAATTTGGTTATTTGGTAAGCCACAAAAAGCATTTGATGAATGTAGTTTACGCGAAAAAAGGTGTGATGCGATATCAACGTCAGAATTAAGTTTTTGCAACTGAATCTCATTTGGGAAATAGTAATCGTTCAGCTGCATAAGTGTTGAATAATGTTACCTCCACCACGAAATACACCGAAGGAGAACGTTATCGTTAAGTATTAACGCTAAGCTAACCCGACATCATTACCAACTAATACAAAAGTAGTACAAAAGTATTTATTTCAAATCTCTTGATCTTTATGAATATCTTTCTATTTTCAATATTGTCTTACTTAATATGACTAAAAGCCAAAGGTTATATGTTGTCCCTGAGTAATAACGTCAAAAAAATATTTATTAATATATTTACCTGTACAATATTACTATCACAACTGCGAAGATTATAAATATGTAAATGTGTACTAAATTTAGACATAAACGGCAATTATTTCGCCCTACGAACGTAATCGGGCCCACTGTGCGTTCGTCTTAAAAGTGTGGCATACAGTGTAATGGTTAATGATCGGTATTTAACATAAAATATATATTGTAATTTTGTAAATTATGCAAATTATTTAGTCGCTACTTGATTTTAACTATCGATCCTGTGTTACAGGTATTGGACATGTCGAAAACAGGAGATGTCGTTCAAGGCAGCAGCGTCCCACTAAGACAGCAAGCCCTGACACAGGAGCCAAATATGAAGTTTCAGTTGCTACGCTAGTTGCAGCAACTTTGTCCAACAATGAAAGAATAGAAAATTACCGCGTGTTCACTAACTTGAAAGAAGCGCATCCTTTCGATGATGTGGTGGCTAAAGTGTATTTCAAAGGAGAAAATACCCCTTACGCATTTGCCATGCAATTAAAGCATATAGGTAAAGGGGAGAAGTTTGACGTGGGTAAATATCTAAACGGTTATGGTAAAATATTCGACGTCGGCGGCTTCGAAACTATAGGAAATATTTCTGTTGCCAATATCCACTTCTCCTACTTCTGATTAATATGTTGAAAACTGCAGATTATACACTACATGCCTATAATCCTACCGACGAATCCTGGAGATCGACGCTTTCTTTTCCAAATTGCCATAAGTTGTTGCATAGCAAACTGATAAATGGAACGTATAAAGATTTCTTGGACAATTTCTATTTGTACTTACACCAACCTAATAATTATAAAATTAAAGAAAATATAAAAAACCTTTGCAAATTGAAGGATATAAATGAAGTAAACGGTATTTTAAATTATGTTGACAGATTTTTTGAAAAAGGCGAATTGTGGAAGCTAGGATTATATAAGGTAGTTTTTGAAACAGAATTACTGAAAATTCGTCTCTCAGATTACATATCGCCCCTCGCAGACATTATCCAACTTCAAAATTCACAAACTCTAACATGGAACAAGTTGACATTACAAAATAATGTCACAATCGTCAAAGCAGAAGCTGACATCGAAAAGGTTTTGTACGGATGTATCGCCCAAGCACTAAATCTTCTCCTCAACAAGAACGTTGACTGGAAGACCTGCAAAGTAAATACTTTAGATTCTGATGTCATCAGTGAATTCAAGGACCTTTTTAAGTCGGAAAGAAACAGATTGGGACACTGGATTGATCCACCTATCACACTAAAGTCGCTAATTATAGAATTATGGAAATCCCGCGATTTGCCTCTTATCTTGAGGAGCGAGGACCGACTTCCTGTGCTGAAAGATTATGCGCATTTAAATCATAGTTATATCGTAATAACGGATAATGTAGAAAATATACGTAACGAATGTAGTAGTTACAAGCTAAAAGTTTTTACTCATATGAGCGACATTAAAAGCCTGGATGTGGGGGATGAACTTCTCAAGGAAATTCCAATATCACTTCAGGGCAGAAAACCTATTACGCTTCACGAAATTATAAACCGTCATGAGGAATTAGCTGAGACGTTATCGTGTTCTCACATAATTCACTTAATGAAACCTAGAACAGCGTATTTGAATAAGGAATGTCTTAATGGAGATCATAATATAGTATTTTTATTAGAAGATCGAAATTCTACCGCAGAAACTGCAGACAAATGTAATAGAGTAGGAGGTAATATTGCAATAGGATGTCGGCGAGAAGATATTGTCGAATATCAAGAGAATAAACAATTCTTAAATGACATCTTTGTGGACCAAGACGCTGAAGATGTCTACGTTCTGGATAATAAACCCATACCGATTGTTGGGCCTTGCTTAAAGACTATTCAGCGAAATTATATTCCCAGTTTTACGCAATGCCGTAGTGTCCGAATCCATTTTTGATTCAGGAATAGAAGGTATTTGCTTTTTTTTCCGGCAATTTTAGTTACTTAAATGAAAATATACGACAATATTTGACGGAACCACCTTCAAGATATGAAGTTTAATTAACAGAAATGTCTTTATTAAAGTTAAAGATGAAGATGTTGATGCATATTGGCAAAAAGCAAGGGGTTCAAGGCGTCCGTTACTCATATTCATGTTGAAGGCACCTACCCGATATGCACCTACGCAAATGCCAGCATTGGGCAGGTTTAAGTGAACATATATCATACAATGGACGAACAATATCAGAAGAAAATATTCTAACAGAAGTAACGGACGGAATTGCAATTTTAACAGGCGAACCAGGTATGGGGAAGTCATGCTTACTTCGATCAATATTCAAAACCACGCCATGGAAAAATATATTTTGTTTTACGATTTGGTTGACTACGGTCGCTCCTTGGAAAAAAGGGAAATTAGCGACTAATATTTCATTAGATTTCTTGTTGGAGCAATCGATGAACAAACGATATAAGGAATTTCTGTCTGCTTTATTTAAAAGAAAGAATAGAGTATTGATACTTTTAGATTCGTTCGACGAGGTATTGCCTACGTACAAAGAAAGTATATTACATTTTATACGAAATTTAGCTGCTAGCAAAGTACAAACAATTATTGCTTCTAGAACAATTGCATGCGATATCCTCATGGGTGAATTCGAAACTAGCATTTTGAAAGTAGATTTTTTAAAGCCATGTGATTATGAAAATTTCGCCAATGAATGCAAACTTAGCAATGAAGTACTAGCAAATATTCCAGATGAATTTTCACAAAATCCTTTATACTTAAACCTTTTGAAAACTATTTCTGAAAATAACACTAAATTGGGATGTATAAGTAAATTAAGTTTATTTCAAAAAGTCGTAGAAATAAAGATGGAGCAATATTTCCAAAAGCACTTTTCCAGTGAACTTATACCCAACAAAGAACATTACTTAAAGCCTGTTCAAGAACTGCATTTTAGATTAGCATTAATGAGAATACTTGGTGTGGATACAGTGAAAGAGTTGCTTCAATTAGAAAGCACGAACGAACTGACCAATGAATTGAAATTAGGCATTGTGCTGTCTATTGACAGAGATGGGTACCCTACATTTGTGCATGAGACATTTGCGGAGCATCTAGTAGCTGAGTGGGTAGTAAGAAATAAATCGAAAGACTCTGCCAGGAAAATTTACAAAGAGATGCAAAAACAAAACAAGCTGTACATCTTAGATACTCTTTGCGAACATTTAAAATTGCATAAAGCTATTTTAGAACAAAATGATGAAAAAATATTAATGTATGCTAGGAATCGCTCACATTTAGAAGAAACTGATGATCTAGGCAGAATGGCTATCCATGTGGCAGCTGCACACCAGCCAAATTCGCTTTGGTCCGCCATAAATATTATCATTTACAATATGCACGAACTTAAAATCAACCACACTCACTCTGACATTATCATGCAATGGAATTGGGTAGAACATTCATATAAAAAAGAAATTATAAATTTTATGCGGGATGATAAAATTTCAACGTCAGTATGGGAAGCATATGTATATTGCATTGCAGAAAAGTCAAAGGTCGGCAACCAATGTATAGATCTCTTTAACGATGATGAAATAACAGAAATGTGCGAAGAAGCTATAAGAAGAAATAGCCTAGAGATGATTCGTAATTTGCTTTCTACTGATGACGTCAAATATAATACCGTACGTATAAGAGACAGCAGCAAATTTACTGCATTACACGTCGCCTGCATAAACGGCAGAATAGAAGCACCGAAAGATTTGATAAAAAACAAATACATACATGCTAGAGATAACTTTGGTTGCACACCATTACATTACAGTGTAATGAATTCACCACCGGTGTGTGAAGATATAACCAAGATGCTTTTACAAAATGGTTCAAAGGTAGAAATAAGAAACGAGTATGGCGAAACGGCTCTTCATATTGCCGTTCGTTTAGGGAATGTGTCTATTGCGGAATTATTGTTGAAAAAGAAAGATCCTCGCATCAGTACCTCAAGAGGTGATATGCTGGAACTTCTATTTATCGCAATTAAAAAAGGTGGAAGTGTAGGAGACATAAGTAAGGGATTTTCAAGATGCTTCGAGTAAAAGGGCATTTGGAAATTGTTTCGCCTGTTTTAGACAAAGGCGCCGACGTTAATGGCATGTCATATGGTGAAACGCCCGCTTATATTCGCTTCTCGAAAGGGTTAAATTAGACGCGGTAAAGTACTAATTGAAAAAGGAGCCAATCTTAACGATAAACAATAGACGTAGAAACACCGCTTATGTTTGCTTCTCAATTAGGCAGAATCGACATCGTAAATATGTTACTAGAAAAAGGAGCCAACGTAAGCAGCGTAACAAAAACTGGCAAAACGGTGCTTATGTTTGCATCAAAATCCGGCAGCTTAGATGTCGTAAAAATACTGTTGAAAGAAGGAGCAGACCCCAACGGCGCAACAGGAGATGGTAAAACACCGCTCATTTTGGCCTCTAAAAGAAATTACTTAGATATCGTAACGACACTTTTGGAAGAAAGTGCCAACATCAACAACGCAACCACAGATGGCAAAACTGCGCTTATGTTCGCTTCTCAATTCGGTAGTTTAGATGTCGTAAGGACTCTATTAGAAAAAGGTGCTAATCCCAACGACACAACCTCAGATGGCATAACACCGCTTATAGTCGCTTCTAAAAAGAATTACTTAGATATTGTAACGGCACTCTTGGAAAGAGTGTCAACGGTAACGACGCAACAACAAATGGTAAAACACCGCTAACATTCGCTTCCCAATTTCGTAGACTGAATGTCGTAAAGATGCTATTGGAAAACGGTGCCAATGTCAACACTGCAAGCTTACAGATGGTAAACACCGCTTATGTTTGCTTCTGAACAGGTAGCCTGGATATAGTGAAGTACTATTGGAAAAAGGAGCTAATCTCAACGCTGCGACAACAGACGGGGAAACGTCGCTAATATTCGCTTCTCAATACGGTAGATTAGATATCGTAAAACATACTATTGGAAATGGTGCGAACCCCAACGACGCAACCACACATGGTAAAAATCGCTTATCCTCGCTTCTGGAAGAATTATTTAGACCTTGTAAAAGTACTTTTGGAAAAAGGTGCCAACGTCAACGGCGCAACAACAAATGGTAAAACATCGCTTATGTTCGCTTCTCAATTCGGTAGACTAAATATTGTAAAGATACTACTAGAAAAAGGAGCTAATCCAAACAGCGGAACAGCAGATGGTAGAACTCCCCTTATGTTTGCTTGTCAATCCGGTAGATTATATGTTGTAGAGATATTATTGGAAAAAGGGGCTGACCTCAACTGTCAAACAATAGATGGTAAAACACCGCTTATGTTTGCTTCTGAACAAGGTAGCCTGGATATCGTGAGATACTATTGGAAAACGGAGCTAATCTCAACGCTGCGACAACAGACGGGAAACGTGCTTATATTCGCTTCTCAATACGGTAGATTAGATATCGTAAACATACTATTGGAAAATGGTGCGAACCCCAACGACGCAACCACACATGGTAAAACATCGCTTATCCTCGCTTCTGAAAAGAATTATTTAGACCTTGTAAAAGTACTTTCGGAAAAAGGTGCCAACGTCAACGGCGCAACAACAAATGGTGAAACATCGCTTATGTTCGCTTCTCAATTCGGTAGACTAAATATTGTAAAGATACTACTAGAAAAAGGAGCTAATCCAAACAGCGGAACAGCAGATGGTAGAACTCCCCTTATGTTGCTTGTCAATCCGGTAGATTATATGTTGTAGAGATATTATTGGAAAAAAGGGCTGACCTCAACGTGTCAAACAATAGATGGTAAAACACCGCTTATGTTTGCTTCTGAACAAGGTAGCCTGGATATCGTGAGAGTACTATTGGAAAAAGGAGCTAATCTCAACGCTGCGACAACAGACGGGGAAACGTCGCTTATATTCGCTTCTCAATACGGTAGATTAGATATCGTAAACATACTATTGGAAAATGGTGCGAACCCCAACGACGCAACCACACATGGTAAAACATCGCTTATCCTCGCTTCTGAAAAGAATTATTTAGACCTTGTAAAAGTACTTTTGGAAAAAGGTGCCAACGTCAACGGCGCAACAACAAATGGTGAAACATCGCTTATGTTCGCTTCTCAATTCGGTAGACTAAATATTGTAAAGATACTACTAGAAAAAGGAGCTAATCCAAACAGCGGAACAGCAGATGGTAGAACTCCCCTTATGTTTGCTTGTCAATCCGGCAAATTATATGTTGTAGAGATATTATTGGAAAAAGGGGCTGACCTCAACTGTCAAACAACAGATGGTAAAACACCGCTTATGTTAGCTTCTGAAGCGGGTAACTTAGATATCGTAAATATTCTACTGGAAAAACAAACCAACTTCAACAAACAATCTTCAACAACAGATGGTAAAACACCGCTTATGTTTGCTATTGCAGAGGGTGACCTAGATGTCACAAATGGTCTACTAAAAAAAGGTGTTAGCGCAGCAACCACAGACAGTACAACACAGCTTATACTCGCTGTTGAAAAGGGTAACTTGGATCTTGTTAAAGTACTACTGGAAGAAGGTACCAACGTCAACTATATATCCGCAGATGGTAAAACACCGCTTACACTCGCTTCTAGAAATAATTACTTAGATATCGTGAAAGCGTTTTTAGAAAAAGGTGCTAACGTCAACGGCACGACAATAGATGGGGAAACACCGCTTATGTGCGCTTGCCAAATCGGTGGATTAGGTATCGTACAGATATTATTGGAAAATGGTGCAAACCCCAACGACGCCACCAGGGTTGGTAAAACATCGCTCATGTTTGCTTCTGAACAGGGTCAGTTAGACATCGTACTGGCACTTCTGGAAAACGGTGCCAAAGTCAACGACACAACCACAGATGGTAAAACACCGCTTATGTTTGCTATTGAAGAAGGTAACTTAAATATCACAAATGTACTATTAAACAATGATGCCAGTGTGAACGCATCAAGCTCAGACAGTAAAACACCGCTTATGTTTGCTCTCAAAAAAAGTAACCTAGATATCGTAAGGGTGCTACTTGAAAAACACGCCAACGTCAACGGTACAGCTGCAGATGGTATAACACCGCTCATGTTGGCTTCTGAATGGGGTAACTTAGGTATCGTAAAGTTACTACTGGAAAAAGGTGCCAACGTCAATAGCGCAACCACAGATGGTAGAACATCGCTTATGTTGGCTTCTAAAAAGGGTAACTTAGATATCGTAGAGGTACTGCTGGAAAAAGTTGCTAATGTCAACGGCACAACCATAGATGGTAAGACACCGCTTATGTTCGCTTCTGAAGGGGTAACCTAGATACCCGTTAGAATATTACTAGAAAAAGGTGCAAATCTGAACTGCGCAACCACAGATGGTAGAACGCCACTTATGTTCGCTTCTGAAGAAGGTAATTCAGATATAGTAAAGGTCTTACTGGATAGAGGTGTCAACGCCAACGATGCAACCGCAGATGGTAAAACAGCGTTGATGTTCTCTTCTGAAGAGGGTAACTTAGATACTGTTAAGATGCTATTGAAGAAAGGCGCCAACATCAACGCCGCAACAACGCTTGGTTACACACCGCTTACAATCGCTTCTCACTGGGGTAACGTGTATATTATAAAAGTACTGTTGGCAAAAGGTGCCAATCTTAATGGCGCAACTACAGATGGTAAAACACCGCTTATGTTCGCTTCTGAAGGAGGTCACTTAGATGCAGTAAAAATACTATTGCAGAAAGGTGCCAACGTCAATGGGGCAACAATAGATAGAAAAACACCGCTTATGTTCGCTTCCGAAGGAAATTACTTGGATATCGTAAACGTATTATTGAAAAAACGCGCAAATCTCAATAATACCACAACAGATGGTAAAACACCACTTGTGTACGCTTCTGAAAAGGGTAATTTAGACATCGTAAAGGTGTTACTGGAGAAAGGTGCCAGTGTCAACGGCCCAATCCCAGATGGTAAAACACCGCTCATGTTCGCTTCCGAAAAGGGTAATTTAGACATTATAAAGGCGCTACTGGAGAAAGGCGCATGTGTCAACGGCGCAACTGCGGATGGCAACACACCGCTTATGTTTGCTTCTGAAGGAAGTAACTTGAATGTTATAAAGATATTGTTGGATGAAGACGCCGACCTCAACGCTGCAACAGCAGATGGCAGAACACCGATTATCGTCGCCTCTAAAGGGTAACTTACAACCATAAAAGTACTATTGGAAAAGGCGCCAATGTTAACGACGCAACAATGGAAGGTAAACATGCTTATGTTTGGCTTGTGAGGATGGCAACCTAGATTGTCGTGAAGGTATACTACAAAAAGGGGCCAGCGTGAACGACGCAACAACGTCTGGTTACACACCGCTTATGCTTGCTTGTCGAAGTAATTTAGTTGCTGTTAAAAGCAGTACGTGAAAAAATATCAACCTCCAAAGACGGAATTGCATATGCTAATACATCGTCTATGTTCACTTGTAGAAAGGATTATTTGGATATCGTGACCCCACTACTGGGAGAAGGTGCTAGCCTCAACGCCACAACATCAGATTTGAAAACGTCGCTTGTGTTTATTTCTGAAGGAGATTACTCGTTTGTCGTAAAGATACTACGGGAAATAGGTGCGACTCTCGGAGCAATCACAGAAAATAAAACACCACACATTTTCACTTCTAACAACGATAAGTTAGATATCGTAAAGCTGCTTCTGCAAAAAAATGCTAATGTTAACAGCGCAACTGCTGATCGTAAAACACCACTTATATTTGCTTGTGATGAGGGCAACTTAGATATTTTGAAGATACTACTGGAAAACGGTGCCAATGTCAACTGCGTAACCACAGATGGTCTAACACCGCTTATGATCGCTTCTGAAAAGGGATTCTCAAATATCATAAAGATATTACTGGAAAACGGTGCCCACACTAACGGCACGACCACAGATGGCAGATCGCCGCTTGTGATCGCTTCTCAAGTCGGTAACTTAGATGTGGTAGAGCTACTGCTAGAAACGGTTACCAACGTCAATGGCGCAACCGCAGATGGCAAAACAGCGCTTATGTTCGCTTCTGAAGAAGGTAACTTAGAAATTGCAAAGGCACTACTAGCAAAAGGCGCAAATATCAACAGCACAACAACATTTGGCCACACACCGCTTATATTCGCTTCTCATTTGAATAACTTGGATATCATAAATGTACTATTGAAAAAGTGCCCACTCAAACTGCGCAAACCACAGAATGGTAAAACACCGCTGATGTTCGCTTCTGAAGAAGGTAACACAGACATCGTAAAGATCATGCTGGAAAAAGGTGCCAACGTCAACGCGGCAACCACAGATAATAAAACATCGCTTATGTTCGCTTTGGAAAAGGATAAATTAGATACTGTAAAGATACTATTGGAGAAAGGTGCCAACGTTAACCATACAACGATGTTTGGTTACACACCTCTTATGTTCGCTTCTCATTACGGTAACTTACCTCTCGTAGAAGCACTATTGGAAAAAGATGCCAACCTGAACGACACTACTATTGATTTTAAACCACCGCTTATGTTCGCCTGTAAAAATGGCAACTCAGATATCGTAACGGCACTACTGAAGAAAAGGCGCTAACATTAACGATGAAACAACGATGGTAAAATACCGCTTATATTCGCCTCTGAAGAGGTTACTTAGATGTAGTAAAGCGATTAGTGGAAGAGGTGCCAATGTTACGGGCCAACAACAGATGGTAAACACCGCTCATGTTTGTTTCTGAAGGAGGTACTTAGATATCGTGAAGTTACTGCTGGAAAAAGGAGCCAGCGTCAATAGCACAACCACAGATGGTAAAACGCCGCTTATGTTCGCTTCTGAAGAGAGTAACTTAGACATTGTAAAGATACTACTTAAAAACGGGGCCAGCGTCAATGGCGCAACCACTGATGGTAAAACCGCGCTTATGTTCGCTTCTGAAGAGGATAACTTGGACATTGTGAAGGTACTGTTGGAAACAGGTGCCAACATCAACGGCGCAGCAACGTTTGGTCACACACCGCTTATATTTGCTTCGTATTGGGGTAACTTGTACATCGTGGAGGTACTACTAGAAAAAGGAGCCAACTTGAACAACGGAACCACAGATGGTAAAACACCGCTGATGTTCGCATCTAAGAAGGGTAACTTAGATGTTGTAAAGATATTATTGCAAAACGGTGCTAGCGTCAACGGCGCGACAATGGACAGTAGAACACCTCTTATGTTCGCTTCCGAAGAGGGAAACTTAGATGTCGTTAGATTACTACTGGAAAAGGGTGCCAAAGTTAAGGATTCCACAAAGTTTGGTCACACAGCGCTTATATTTGCTTCTAAAAAGGGTAATTTAGATATCGTAAAGGTACTACTGGAAAAAGGTGCCAACATTAACGCCGTAACAAAAGACGGTAAAACACCACTTATGTTTGCTTGTGAAGAGGGTAACTTGGATATCGTTAAGATACTACTGGCAAAAGGTGCCAAAATCAAAGGTTCAACAACGTTTGCTCCCACCCCGCTTATAATCGCTGCTAGAAAGAGTAACTGTAGATATTGTAAAAGCATTATTGGAAAAACGGCGGTAACCTAACGTCGCACGACAGATGGTAGAACACACCATTATGCTCGCTTCTGAGATGGGTAATTTTGATATAGTGACGGCACTACTAGAAAAGCGGGCTCGCCTTAACGGCGCAACGAAAGATGGGAAAACACCGCTTATGTTTGCTTCTGAAGGAGGTTACACAAATATAGTAAGGGTACTACTGGAAAATGGAGCCAACGTCAATACTGCAACCACAGATGGCAAAATGCCGCTTATGTTTGCTTCTGAAAATGGTAATCTAGATGTGGTAAGAACATTACTGGAGAAAGGTGCCAACGTCAACGGCGCATCCACAGATGGTAACACACCGCTTATGTATGCTTGTGAAGCAGGTAACTTGGATATTGTGAAAGTACTACTTGAAAATGGCGCCAATATCAACGCCGCAATGACAGACGCTAAAACGTCGCTGATGTTCGCTTCCGAAAGTTATTGTTTGGAAGTTGTAAAGGAACTATTGGAACGAGGTGCTAACGTCAATGACACAACCACGTGTGCTCACACACCACTTATATTTGCTTCACGTTGTGGTAACTTATATATTGTGAAAGTACTACTGGAGAAAGGTGCCAACGTCAACCATGCAACCACAGATGGTAGAACACCGCTTATGTTCGCTTCTGAAAAGGGTAACTTAGATATTGTTAACGTACTACTGGAAAAAGGTGCTAACGTTAACTGTATATCCGCAGATGGTAAAACACCGCTTACACTCGCTTTTAGAAATGATTACTTAGATATCGTGAAAGTGCTTTTAGAAAAAAACGCCAACGTCAACCATGCAACAAAATATGGCGAAACACCGCTTATGTTCGCTTCCCAAATCGGTGGATTAGATATCGTACAGATATTATTGGAAAAAGGTGCAAACCCCAACGACGCAACCAGAGCTGGTAAAACATCGCTTATGTTTGCTTCCGAAGGTGGTAACTTAGATATCGTAAAGGTGCTTCTGAAAAAAGGTGCCAACATCCAAAGCACAACAAAAGATGGTAAAACCGCACATGTATTCGCATATGAACTGGGTAACATGGATGTTGTGGATGTATTATTAAGGTTCAATGCTAATACAATACCATTTGTGTCATCTACAGGCAGCGGATTAAGAACATATCTCCCGGAATGACCACGTTAAATATTTAAAATTAAAAATGAACGAAGCATTATTAGAATAAAAATGAGAGTTCAAATTTGCTGTTCAAGAAAATTAATATATTCTCGTCATTTAATATATTCTAGAAGTGTAGTCAACTCGATGCTATGCTAGTTAAATGAAATAAATCACTTTTTAGAGGGACGTATGGCTGAATGCCTGAATAGAATCAGAATCAACTCTTAGAATAACCGAGAAAATCGAATTTGGTTCGTTTTGTCATTAATGGATTACATGGAAATTAAACCTTGGCACTGATAAAGCAGGGTCTCCGAGAGTCGATCCGGACACTGCTTTTTGCGCAGTATAGCAGCAATTATCGAAACAGATAAGCCGGATATAAAGATAATGAAGGAGCAAAGAAAAAGTTGCAACAAGGAACAGGAAGAATATCAACCGTACAGACTCCTTGAGGATCAGGTATTGAGGGAAGATAGAAAGCAAGCCAGCAGGAATTGGTTCTGGCATAGAAAAAGTACGACGAAGAATGTTGAGCCATCACATTCCGGCTTAAAGAAATTCCGCAGTTTTAAGAATTGGAAGTTTACAACAATTTGGCACTAACTTTCTTTTTAAAATGTTTCCACTTCGAGTTAACCGCATGGTACCATGAACTTTGTTAAGTATATTAAAAGGAACAGCCAGTATATTACTACATTTTTGACAAACCCCTCACCACAAACTGCACTAAACTGGACGTACGTTTCGATAGCAAAGCTATCATCATCAGCAGAAACACTGAACTGCTGTTTAGTGCAGTTTGTGATGAGGGGTTTGGGAGAAGTTTGCGGCATTTCCAGTACAGTACAGTTTGGAGTATTTTTGTCCTTACATTTTTGAATTCACCATAAAATTCTATGACGATTACTATTAGGGTTTCCTATACCTATTCTTAACTGTTTTTAGGATATTACGATTTTTGTTAAAATTTTGATATTTATGTTGTTGTAAATTGATTAATTCTCACTTCTTTTTCGTTTTACCAAAACGTGGCGAAAAAGTTCAGTGCCAATACGCAGGGTGTTCAAAAATTAGTGAAATATTAAAGAATTTTAAAAGTATTTTCATTCATTTCAATATACTGCAACACTCGAACTTGCCAGACAGTCCAGCACATATCTGTGTGATGGTCCGGCCGCTCGTGAACCGTGAGCAAGGGCGTGTTCTTGATTCTCTTTGCTTTATCTTTAAAAGGGCGCCAGCTGTGGCCAACAGCGAGGGATGAACAGGATTCAGCAAACAAAAAACAACAAGAATTTTGTTCAAAAATAAAGTTTAATTATGTAATGTTAGTGTAATTCTTATAATAAATATTTAAAATAAATAAATGTATAAATATTGAAAATAGTTTGAAAAACACCGTAAAACGACGAAATGGATTTCAAGTAATTATAAAAGTGAAAACAAGTAAAGAGTAAGTATTGGCTCTATATTATTGTAATGGAAGTACTAATGCTCGTTATTCTTTCAGATTTCACAAGGCAACGCGACAACAGCTGCTATCCCCCTGTCAAGATGTATAACCATCTAAGGCGCTTAAATTACAATAAAACACAAATAATATAGGTACCAATTGGCACGTCACGTTATTATGGGATAAATTAAATAGTAATGAAGATGTACCATAAAAGTACATAAATGGTGTCCCTTGAATTACTAACAAAAACTTGCAAATGACTAAATTAAATTTGTAAATAATTAATACTATTAAATTTCTTTTAGGTAGCTAATAAATACTGGGGTCTAGTACGTTTCAGCGCCGCCGTTTCATCGCCGCCGTTTCATCGCCGCCGTTTCATCGCCGCCGTTTCAGTGCCGCCGATTCAGCGCCAGGACGTTTCAGCGCCGCATTATTGAATGGTTAAACTATGGATAACTTGATGATGTGTAATGGTTGCAAACTACATATGTAACATTTTTTCGAATTCATTGTGATTGATACCACTCTTTTTTTCTGCTTATAAACATAGTCTAGCTTAAGTAAAATAATTAGATCTTACGCAAGTGGAGACGTGAGCTTCGAACTTGAATAGAAACTTGTTTTAAGGATAAAAAAACTTTTTCAGATTACATATAAAAGAAAAACAGATCTTACACATCTTACTCAATAAGAGTAAGTTCTTTTTTTCGAAATATCATTTTTTTTTGACATTGGATGGCATGATAGGGGAGGGTAATGATTTTTTAAATGATATTTTTTTTCTTCTTTTTTTCGACATGTTGAAAGACAGGATGGATTTACATGGAGGCGCTTTTTTGTCCAGAAAAAGATTTTCTTCGAAATTCGTTGGTTGAAGTTTTTTTATGACGTGAATATGTACCACCACAAATTAATAGGAGCTTTTGCTAACACACATGCAGTACTTTTGCAAGGAAGTGGTGGTATGGTTTTAGGTAGAATATTATCTCTAAATCGCATCGAAATAATAGTAATAAGTAAAAAAAAGTTAAACGTATGATGGAAGAGGACACATTAAAAATGTCATCATATTTTTTCTTTAGTGTTGGTAGGGGCGAGAGGGGGAGGGGAGTGACTGGTTTAAATGATAATTTTCTTCTTGTTTCTCCGTAACATCGGTACGATGAATCAGCAATGTTTCAAATTTTTTTTAATATTGGAAAGAGGGAGGGTAATTCTTTTATATTTTTTTTTGCTTTTTTTTAAGCATTCGTACAGGATACATTAAAAATGTTTCAAATCATATTTTTTTAACATTGGACGGCGTGAAATGGGGAGAATTAGTTTTTTAAATATTTTTTTCTTTGTTTTTGAAATATCGGGAGAAAGAATGCACTATAAATGTTTCAAATATTTTTTTTAATATTGGTAGAGGTCGAGGGGAAGGGGCATTAGCTTTTTTATGACAATGTTTATGATTTGAAACATTTTGAACGCGTCCTCTCTATTCAGATGTTTCGAAAAAATGGAAGAAAAACATTTAAAAAACTAATACCTACCCTTCCCCCTCCACCTTTCTAATATTAAAAAAATGATTTAAAAGGAAAAAAAATATCATCAAAAAGCATTCTACCCCCCTTCCTTTCCCCTCAATGTTAAAATATATATATATATGATTCGAAACATTTCCGATCCGTCTTCTCTTTTTCTGTTCGAAAAAAAATAAAAAAAATATCATTTAAAAAAACATTCCCCTCTCCTCTCGCCCCTTCCAATGTTAAAAAAAAAATGTTTTGAAACATTTTTAATGCATCCTCTCTCCCGATGTTTCGAAAAAAATATCTTTAAAAAAATTAATTCCCCATCCCCCCTCCTTCCAATGTTAGAAAAAATATGATTTAAAACATTCTCTTAATTCATCCTCTCTCCCGATGTTCTAAAAAAAAGAGAAGAAAACATCATTTAAAAAAACTAATCGCCCCTTGCCCCCCTTCGCATCCCTTCCAAAAAAAAAATATTGAAACATTTTAAAGTCTCCTCTCCCGATGTTTAAAAAAAAACAAGAAAAAAATATCATTAAAAGATATATCCTCGCTCCCCTTTCCTCCTTCCAATGTCAAAGAAATATGATTTGGAACATTTCGTCGCAAAAAAGAAAAAAACATCATTTAAATAATTCATTACCTTCCCCTGTCACCCATCCAATGTTAAAAAAATGATATTTCGAAAAAAAGAAAAAAACGTTTAAAAAAATCATTCCCCTCTTCCATCTTACCCCTTCCAATTGTTAAAAAAAAATTCAAAACATTTAAAAAATCTGTGTATCATACGTTCAAATCAAATTCAATTGGTACTGCATGTGACGTCAAAAAATCCCGGCATCGAAACGGCCGCATCGAAACCTCCCATGCAACCAAATACACGTGGTACAAAAATTCTTCATAAGAATGAACGATTTGGTTAAGATCATTAAGTTATCTATAGTTTAACCATTGAATAATGCGGCGCTGAAAATGTCGCGGCGCTGAATCGGCCGGCGCTGAAATGTCCTGGCGCTGATCGGCGGGCGCTGAAACGGCGCGATGAAGCGCGGCGCTGAAACTCCCATTCCGTAAACTACTGAAAGTACTACAAGTATTATTAATATACTAAAAGGTGATAGCTCTGTTTTTTTCTACTCTTTGTCGCACACCATAGGCGTCGCCCTATTCCGTGCGTGTAAATTGAGTGTGAAAAAGTCGGACGCACTAACCGTGCACGGAGAAACGGATTAAAAGGGAAATAATAGATGGGTAAAGGGGTAGCGGGGATGGCACGGGAATAGGCTTATGGAAATTAATTGTTAAAAATAGGTCGAGGGGAGAAAATTCGCGGAATGTAAATTGCGATGGGTGTGGTTAGGCGAACGTCGCTGAAGACCGAAAATGTCACTTGGCGAATTTCGACCGATTTGGCATTGTCAAAGTTGGGCATTTTGGTGCGATCGCCACAAGGCAGAGAAAGTGTTTGAGAGTGGGATTGATGTGGAAATGGCTTCTCGCATGTTTCCTCTTACCGATTGAACCCTAAAATGGGGTCGAGACGCGAAATTTTTCTCAAAAAGACCCGATTTATATAGGTGTGTTTTGCCGGCGATGAGTTTGGAATTATGGCGGGTTTCGTGGGATGTCAGATGCCGCTGTCACGCGGTGAAATGTCGCGAACTTCGGGAGACGATTTTGGAACGTAAAAGGGGGTACAAGGGACACGTAATGAGTCGAAACGTGATCAGAGAGATGTTAAGAGGCTGAATGATTCCGTAGCATATGGAAAAATGTGAAATAAATCGAGAATAATAGTCATTTGTGATGGTATTAATTTCATAACCTAATCTGCTATTTGGGGCAACAATAATAGCGATTTAAGATAATTTAACGTTTATTGGAAGGTTGAAAAGGTTCGTAATACACGCCCAGGTATGTTTCTGATTAAAATTATACAGTTTTTAGCGAAATTATTGAGCCAGGATCAAGTAAGATGTCAAACTATCGAACCACGAAAAGCGTCAACGTATCGCGCTAATTTTAGCACGAAAAGTATACATTACCGCAAAATTATGGTCGATACGGGCATTTACCTGACAGATGTTACCGTCTTGATGCTAAAAAGTGCCAATTTCTACAGAACGATTTGATTTATGGAGTCATGTTCGACTGGCCTGTCAAAGATAAATTAATATTAATATGCATCTTTTAATGAGGTAAATTCATATTTTCAACTTTCTACAACTATGATGACAAGAATATTATAACAGTAACACGATATAATATATAAATCGACCCCTAGAAATGTCATTTGGGTTGTCGAGGGTAGTACGATGACCAAAAAATCCTTTCCGATGAAGCTAATAAGATGTTTCTTTTTTTTACATTTTAGAGCTACATATGAATATAATATGACAGCATCACGAAATATATTATAGCAGCAACGTTTAAGGATGTGTTTAAAGTTCATCGAACAGTTTCTCAGAAGAATATTGGCCTCAGATTATTGACCAATGAACATATGGCAGGAAGTGTGTATTTGTGCCTACGCTTGACCAAAATGAGAGGTGCCTCTCATTTTTTATAAGAGCTCACTATCCTCCATCCTCCGTTTGCATCAGAACATTTACTCGAAGCAGCTACCATGTATATATTTTGGCTGCGCTATCATTTATAATCTATCGTTATATATATATTTAGGTATTTAAATAGCAATTTTCACCAACCTTATTACATGTAAATTATTATATCAAATATATATTGATTAAATATTAAAACCACAAACTGATTTTACCAAAATTTTATTATCCCCTTTAGATGATTCGCACCATTTTATTTTACATCTATTATCAATCGTAACAGTTTCAGGTATGACATTTTCAGAACAACACATTCCATAGACGATAAATATAACGCACAAGCTGCACAATTCGAGATAGCAATGTTTTTTGTAATGTTCCCTTTGATGCTTATACATCACAACGGTTTAAGTAATAATACAATATGTACAGTCAGATAATTATTACGGAACGCCCAATCACTTATAATAGACCTACAATGTAAGAATCTTTCCAGTATTTAGACGCTTATACGTATTTCTGTAAAAAATCAAAATTAAAACAACACATTTCGTGGTTAGGTGTCAAATTACCCGGTTTCTTCTTTCGAATAATAATATCGATATTGCCGACGATTGTGTGTTTGAGAAGCACCCATAACTTAATATTTTCTATGAAATATAGATGGTTTCATATAGAAATTATATCAATTAATTTTTCCCATAAATTCTATAGGGATACGGATGACAGATATAAATTATATTAGTCGGGTACACAGCGAGACCTGGGCGAGGACACTTAATGCTCTACTTTTTCGACAAGGTTGCGCGCCACCGTGCGCAGCACACCCGAACTACAACTAATCTGGCGGTACATTCAAATGTGGTTTTATATACTTTGGGTATTTGAGAGTTGTATTTGTGTATATACCAAACATTTCATTACTAATAATAGTACAATTTTGTAATAATATACTCATTATAGTAATGAACTATTTGGTATATACACATACATATGATAAAATGTAGATGTATAAATACAACACTAAAATAATATATAAAGATGACTTTATTTATAAATGTTATAGTGTCTATATCTATCTATCACTATAAAATATTGTCACAATAATAGCGGGAAATTTAATTTTTGCAGCTTCGATTTATTTTTAACCTAGGTATTATACAAACATCCGTTATTATTTTGTCCTATATGTGATTCCATTGTACAGGCGTTCCCCAGAAACTGGGTCTTTGATTACAGCCTATTTTTGCTTTTAGGAAAAAATATTTCTACAAAAGTTGTACAGAATCGAATACTGCATAACCTAAAATTATTTTTTAAACATACCCGGGTGTTCAAGAAGACTGGGTTTTTTCGTTATAGCTCTATTTTTGCTTTTAGGAAAAAATTCTTCCTACAAAAGTTGTACAGAATTGAATACTGCATAACCTAAAATTATTTTTAAAAAATACCGGGTGTTCAGGAAGACTGGGTTTTTTCAGCTTATAGCTCTATTTTTGCTTTTAGGAACAAATCTTTTCTACCAAAAATTTGTACAGAATTGAATACTGCATAACCTAAAAATATATTTTATAATAATACTGGGTGTTTAGAAGACTGGGTTTTTTCGTTATAAGCTCTATTTTTGCTTTTAGGAAAAAATCCTTCCTACAAAAGTTGTACAGAATTGAATACTGCATAACCTAAAATTATTTTTTAAAAATAACCGGGTGTTCAGGAAGACTGGGTTTTTTCGTCTATAGCTCTATTTTTGCGTTTAGGAAGAAATATTTTCTACAAAAGTTGTACAGAATTGAATACTGCATAACCTAAAATTATTTTAAAAAATACCGGGTGTCAGGAAAGACTGGGGTTTTTTCGTTTATAGCTCTATTTTTGCTTTTAGGAAAATATTTCTACAAAAGTTGTACAGAATTGAATACTGCATAACCTAAAATTATTTTTAAATACCGGGTGTTCAGAAGACTGGTTTTTCGTTATAGCTCTATTTTTGCGTTTAGGAAAACTATTTTCTATAAAAGTTGTACAGAAATGAATACTGCATAACCTAAAATTATTTTTATAATACCGGTTGTTCAGGAGACTGGTTTTTTTTCATNTACAGAATTAGAATTGTAACAGAAGACTGCCACTACTAAATTATTTTATTTAAAAACAATACCCGGGTAGATTTCAGGAGAAAAAAAGACTCGGTTTGTTTCGTAGATAGCTCTATTTTTGCCGTTTAGGAAGAAAATATTCTATAAAAAGTTGTACAGAATTGAAATACGCCATAACCTCAAATTATGTTTAAAAATACCGGGTGTTTAGGAAGACTGTTTCTATAGCTCTATTTTGCGTTAAGAAGAAAATATTTTCACAAATTAGTACAGAAATTGAATACGCATTAACCTAAAAATATTTAAAAATACCGGGTGTTCAAGGGAAGACTGGTTATTCGTTTATAGCTCTAGTTTTCGTTTAGGAAGAATATTTTCACAAAAGTTACAAATGAATTGCAAACCTAAAATATGTTTAAAAACCGGTGTAGAAGACAGGGGTTTTTCTAAGCTCTATTTTGCCGTTAAGAAAGAAATATTTCGACAAAATTGTTACCAGATATTGAATACTAATAACCTAAAATATTTAAAAATACCGGGGGTTCAGGGAAAAGACTGGTTTTTTCGTTATAGCCATTTTGCTTTTAGGAAAAAATCCTTCCTACAAAAGTTGGACAAATTGAATACTGCATTAACCAAAATATTTTAAAAATACCGGTTTCAGGAAGACGGTTTTCGGTTATAGCCTATTTGTGCGTTAGAAGAAATATGTTCTATAAAAGGTTACAGAATGAATACTGCCATAACCTAAAATTATTTTTAAAAATACCGGTGTCAGGAAGACTTGGGTTTTTCTTTATAACTCTATTTGTGCTTTAGGAAAAAATCTGCCTAACAAAGGTACAGAATTGAATACTGCATAACCCTAAAATTATTTTTTTAAAAATACGTGTTAGAAAACGGTTTTTCGTATCTCATTTTTCGCCTAGAAGAAATATTTTCTATTAAAAGTGGACAGAATGAATACTGCATAACCCTCAAAATTATTTTTTTAAAAACGGGTGTTCAGAAGATACTGTGTTTTTCGTGAAGCTGCTATTTTGCGTTTAGGAGAAATATTTTCTGACAACAGTTGTACAGAATTGAATACTGCATAACGTAAAATTATTTTAAAAATAACCTGGGTGTTTCAGGAAGACTGGGTTTTTTCGTTATAGCTTAAATTTTTTGGTTTAGGAAGAAATATTTCACTATATCAAAGTTGTAGCAGAAATTGAGATACTACATAACCTAAATTATTTGTAATAATACCCGGTGTTCAGGAAGACTTGGGTTTTTCTCGGTATATGCTCTATTTTTGCTTTTAGGAAAAAATCCTTCCTACAAAGTTGTACAGAATTGAAACTGCATAACCTAAAATTATTTTTAAAAATACCGGGTGTTGCCACGGAAGACCTGGGTTTTTTCGTTTATAGCTCTATTTTTGCGTTTAGGAAGAAATTTTTCTACAAGAGGTTTAGAATTGAATGCTATATAACCTAAAGAAAAAAATTCAAAATATACCGGGGGGTTCAGGAAGACTGGGCTTTCTCGGTAATAAGCTCTCTATTTTTGCGTTTAGGAAGAATTTGTTTCTACACCAAGAGGATGTTATAAGAATTTGATGCTAATATAACCTAAAAAAACAAATTCCAAACTATACCGGGGGTTTCAGGAAGCACCTGGGTTTTCCGGTAATAGATCTATTTTTGCGTTTAGGAGAAATCTTTTCTAAACAAGAGTGTTATAGAATTGACTGCTACATAACTAAAAACAAATCAAATATAACGGGTGTCAGGGAAGATTGGTTTTTTTCATTATAGCTCTTCTTTTTGCGTTTAGGATTTTTTTTTCTTCAGGGATGTTACAGAAATTGGGATGCTGGCATAAGTTAAAAATATCTTCAAAAATACCGACCGTGTTCAGAAGATTGGAGTTTTTTTCATTATAGTATCTATTTTGCGTTTAGGATTTTTTTTTTTGCTTCAGGGATGTTATAGAATTGGGTGCTGCATAAGTTAAAAATATTTTCAAAAAAAATACCGGGTGTTCAGAGAAACTGGGGTTTTTTCATTATAGCTCGCATTTTTGGCGGTTTGGGAAAATCTTTTTCTACAAAAGTGTTCTATAGGAATTGAATGCTGCATAAGCTAACAAATATTTTAAATCTACAGAAGTGGTTCAGGAAGATTTGGATTTTTTCAATTATAGGGCTCTAATTTTGCGTGTAGGAATTTTTTTTTTTTCTTCAGGGATGTTATCAATTGATGCTGCATAGGTTAAACAATTATTTTCAAAAATACCGGGTGTTCAGGAAAGATTGAATTTTTTCATTACAGCTCTATTTTTGCGTGTAGGAAATTTTTTTTTTTCTTCAGGGATGTTTAAAATTGGATGCTGCATAAGTTAAAATATTTCAAAAAATACCAGGTGTTCAGGAAGATTGGATTTTTTTCATTTATAGCAGCATCTATTTTTGCGTTTAGGAATTTTTTTTTCTTCTAAGGGATGTTATAGAAATTGGATGCTCGCATAAGTTAAACATAATGTTCAAAATACCGGGTGTTCAGGAAGATTGGATTTTTTTCTTTATAGGCTCTATTTTTGCGTTTAGGAAATTTTTTTTTCTTCAGGGATGTTATAGAATTGGATGCTGCATAAGTTAGAAAATAATTTTCAAAAATACCGGGTGTTCAGGAAGACTGGGTTTTTTTCATATATAGCTCTATTTTTTGCGTTTGGGAACAAATCTATTTCTACAAAAGTGTTATAGAATTGAAAAATGCTGGCATAAGCTAAAAATATTTAAAATTACAGAGTGTTCAAGGAAGATTTGGAGTTTTTCAATTATAGCTTTATTTTGCGATGTGGCAATTTTTTTTTCTTCAGGGATGTTATAAGCTTGGATGCTGCATAGCTAACAATATGTTCAAAATATCCGGGTGTTCAGGCAAGATTGGATTTTTTGCTTTGAATGCTCTATTTTTGCGGTCGTCAGGAATTTTTTTGGTCATACAGGGTAGTGTTATCGAATTGGAATGCTGCATAAGCTAAAAATATTCAAATATACTAAGGGTGGTCTTAGGAAGATTGGATTTTTCATGTAGTTAGCTCTATTTTGCGTTATAGGAATATTTTTGTTCTTCAGGGAATGTTATAGAATTGGGATGCTGCATAAGTTAAAAATATTTTTCAAAAATACCGGATGTACAGGAAGATTGGATTTTTTCATTATAAGCTCTATTGTTTGCGTGTAGGAATTTTTTTTTTTCAAAGTGTATAGAATTGGATGCTGCATAAGTAAAATTATTTCAAATATACCGGTTTCAGGAAGACTGGTTTTTTCGTTATAGCTCTATTTTGCTTTTGGGAACAACTCTTTCTACAAAAGTTGTGTAGAATTGAATGCGCATAAGCTAAATTATTTTTAAATACCGGGTGTTCAGGAGATTGGTTTTTTCGTTCTTAGCTCTATTTTTGCGTTTGGGAAAATTTTTTCTATAAAAGTGTACAGAATTGAATGCTGCATATGCAAAATTATTTTAAAATACCGGGTGTTAGGAAGTGGTTTTTTTCGTTATAGCTTATTTTTGCGTTTTGGAAGAAATCTTTTCTTCAAAGTGTATAGAATTGAATGCTGATATGCTAAAATTATTTTTTAACTATTGGGTGTTCAGGAAGGCTTGGTTTTTTCGTTATAGTCTATTTTTGCGTTTGGGAAGAATTTTTCTATAAAAGTGTAATAAATTGAATGCTGATATCTCAGATTATTTTTGAAATACGGGTGTTCCGGAGATTGGGTTTTTTGGTTATAGCTCTATTTTTGCGTTTGGGACATATTTTCTATCAAAGTTGTTAGAATGCATCTGCATAACTAAAATTATTTTTAAAATCCTACGGGTTGTTCAGGAAATTGGTTTTTTTCGTTATAGCTTTTTTTTGCGTTTGGGAATAAATCTTTTCTATAAGTGTACAGAATGAATGCTGCATATCCTAAAATTATTTTTCAAATACGGGTGTTCAGGAAATTGGGTTTTTTCGTTATAGCTCTAATTTTTGCGTTTGGGAGTAATTTTTTCTACAAAGTGTTGAATTGAATGCTGCAAACTAATTATTTTAAATCTACGGGTGTTCAGGAAGATTGGGTTTTTTCGTTATAGCTCTATTTTGCTTGGGAACACATCTTTTCTATAAAAGTTGTACAGAATTGAATTCTGCATATCCTAAAATTATTTTAAAATGTACGGGTGTTCAGGAAGCTGGGTTTTTTCTTATAGCTTATTTTTGCTTTTGGGAACAAATCTTTCTACCAAAGTGTTATAATTGAATGCTGCTTAACTAAAAATATTTTTTAAATCCGGGGTGTTAGGAGATTTGGTTTTTTTTCCTTTAGCTCTATTTTTGCGTTTGGGAGCAAATCTTTTCTATAAAGTGTTATAGAATGATGTGCTTAGTTAAAATATTTTCAAAATCTAACTGGTTTGTTTATTTAATCTTTGAGTTAGGAAAAAATCTTTTTACAAAGTTGTGCGATTGCTGCATATCGTTAAACATTTTTCGACTATAAGGGTGTTCCAACATAAAACAAAGGGCAACTATTTAAGCGTATGCACATTGTAAAGTGATTCTCTGAAGTGGGGACGACTTCAAGAACCACTTTCTCAGTAGCACTTCTCGACTCCTTAGATGGGCAGCAAATCTAGTTTAATATAATAAAAGGGATAGGTGTGTTTTTTTTACTCTTTTGCACACCATAGCGTCGCCCTACAGAGGTGTAATGGGATGAAAATTGCGCCGAATAGGTGCGAAGAGAAACGGATTAAGGGAATAATAGGGGGCGAAGGGTTAGCGGGTATCTATTCATAGGCTATCGAGATAAGAGTTAAAGTAGAAAAGACGAGAAAATTCGGAAATCGAAAATGTAGTGGGTGAAGGAAGCACGCGTAAGACGGAATGTCACTTGGCGAATTTCGACGATTTGGCATTGTCAACTTGGCAATTCGTATGTTGCTGTGAAGCTGAGATATATTGAGAGTTGGAAGTCGAAAAGCGTCTACATGCTCATCTTACGTTTGAACCCAAAATGGTGAGATCGTTATTTTTTTCAAAAGAGCGATTTATTAGTGGTGTGTTTTGCCGGGATGAGTTGGATTATGGCCGTTTCGTAGATTTTCACGGCATCTGTCAACGGTAAAATGACGCGAACTTGGGAACGATTTGGAACGTAAGGGGGTACAAGGACACGTAATGAGGAAACGTGATCAGGAGTGTTAAAGCTTGAAGATTTGCAACTATGTAAAAATTGTGAATATGTAAATAATGTATTTCTGAGGGGCGATTGTCATAACCGACATTATTGTATCTTAATAGCGATTTGAGGACAATTTACTTAATTGAAAGTAGAGAAGTTTCGTATACACGCCCGGTATTGTCTGATTAAAATTATACAGTTTTAGGAAATTTGAGTGGTGCAAGAATGTCGAACCCAAAGCGCCTTTTGTTGATAATATCGCTCAGAAACCGATTCGTTATGTGAATTTTTGAACGGTCATGTTCCTTCTTTTTACATTTAACCCGAAAATGGATGGAACGCGAAATTTTCTCAATATGATCAATTATCGCGTCACATATTGGCCGAGATCGTAATGTGGAAGACGCGGCGTTTTGTGCATGACACTGCTCAAAAACGTATCTAGGTATGAATTATTGCGGAACCCTTTTCATGTTCATCTACAATTCGAACCCTAAAAAGGCAGGAACGCGAAATTTGTTTAAAATTAACGATAAATGATAATGTTTGCAGGACACCTGTCAATTTGACAGAAGTGTTGAAGTACGTTCGCAAATGGCCTAAAACCTACATAATTCAGTGCGAGTGTTTTTGGGTAAATGTACTCAGCAAGTGTAGAACTGAATTTGATTTTAAACGTTTGAGCTGTTATAGGGAAGTTGAACGGAACATGCCTAAATATTGTCATTCAGATAGAGCTAATGGCTAACCTATACATTGTAATTTGGAACATTTGAGGTGGTTTTTTTTCGTTACGCTTAGTCGCGATAAAGGTAAATAATTTTCGTAATGCGCGTCAGGTATGTTGTGAAATTGTTTTCAGTTTTTGATAGATTATTGATAATTTCAAGCGAATTTTAAATTATGGACGCTCATATCTTCAAATTTATCGCGAATTTTGGAAGGAGAGGGCGGTAGATAATGCGGAAAGATAGTAAAATGACTGGATATAGGTGATGAAGCTCTGCGATAATGGAAATTACGCGCAGGTACCAAATTATTGCAAAATACTTGCGTTAAGGCAGCGTCTTTTTGCCGATACGGCATACCGGACAATAACGAAAAAGGGCAAGTAGTGGTGTTTCGCGATGTTTATTAATTAAATAGAACAGTGAGAGATCTTATAGTCATTTGCACACACGTACATAGCTAAAATATCTAAAATAGTGTAAATAATTGAACTGTCAAGTCATTGCCATGCTTTAATTTTTATGCTCATTTGAATTTCCAAAAGTATAGATGCATTTAGCTCAGCGGGTTCCGTGTACGACAAACGCCACTTGTCGACCGACGGTGCCGGGTTCGAATCGCGACGGTGGCAAGTTTTTTTTTAATCGTACTCTTTTTATAATTTGGCTTTACGGTTGCAAAGACATGATTATATATTATTGAAGTCCATAAATATACAAAAAAACATTTATTTTATGTATATTGATGTCCAGAATATTTTGGTGCGCCACATCAATGGTGCAAATGTCGAAAAATGCGTCCAAAAAATACAAAAGCATGAATTATTTTCTAACAAATGTTTGAAGGGGTTTTGTGGTTGCTGAATTCAATTCTGACAATATGTTTAAGCAATATAAAATGGCGGATTGAATATAGGAGAGAAAATTTTGAAATATACGAGACATTTTGCAACAAATATTCGTACGCAAGCGTTTTTGAGGTCGCTAAATTTGATTCTGATATTAATTTTTGGAAAAACAAAATGGCGGACGCAATATGGGGGAGAGAATTTTGAAATATAGAAACGCAATTTTTTTTTTAAAGTTCGTGACATGCGATTTTTTTGAACCACTATTTGCGAATATAGAATCAAAAACAAGATGGCGCGACGAAATGGAGGAATATTATTTTTAAAAATATATATTTGCAACAGACATTTGTGGGTACTTGGATCGTTGCATTTGATGCTGATAATATTGTTTGGAAGTAAGGGGAAAAAAAAATAGAAACGATATCGAGAATTTTTTTTATAAAACAATAAGATTGCTGCCAACTAATAACTTCATTAATACCGATATCAAAACAATTAAATTCACAATAAATCAAATATTAAAATAAACGTTCATTAAAAAAAAAAAAAACAATTTCCAATTATGTATATAATTTACTTTCTATACAATTACGTTAATATATTTATTAGAATTCTCATATAATTTTGAAATAGATTCAACAATCCTTTAAAATTAAATACCATCTTTTAATTGTCATACATCTGCATTAATCATTATTTATATACATGGCATTCCACGTAAGTGGTTCATTAAAAGTTTATGATGTTTACTATTTACTTATATTTGAGATTTTTGCACCATCATCTGTTCGATTTGAAACTATAAATGTAAAAATACTTTAACCAAAATATCACTTCCGGTTGACCGGAAATGGACGTCAACTTTGTTATTTTTAATAGAATGATATATTTTCTTTACATTTTTTGATTCTACGGTCATAAATATGACAGTCTTCCTAGCTATTCCTATACCTACATGTTTGCCGTTTTTGAGTATTTAAGTTTTTCATTTTTTTTAAGTCATAATCATTGCATCATTGAGAAATTAATATCTCGGTTAATACCGCAAATAGAGACTCCAAATTTGCTATTTTATGAATGCAGATATAGCTCTACGAAATGGTACGCACACTTCGTATTCTAATATACAGAGTGTTTCAAAACTGAAGTAACAAAGTGACATATTTTCGAATGCAGAAAACTCAATTTTCTTAAATAGAAATACCCTGTATTTTAATTCGAAATTGGGAGGTAAACATCATCCCTTATCATTTTGTATTAGCACTCCCTATATTATCTTTATTAGATTTTGAGATATGAAGAACTTTTTGTAGAACAATCTTAAGTAGCTTTAGGTTTTAAATGTTCGTAGATGGCTCTGAATGGGATTTATGTCAAATTCATTGTCTAACATAAGTGTGTAGTGTGTGTACGCCATCGTAATTACATTTTTAACAATGCCATAATAATAGATATTAATGACATTGTATCATAACCATTGCATTTGATGCTGATAATATTGTTTGGAAAAATAAAATGACGGATAAAATGGGAGGAAAATTAAAATATAGGGAAAATCGTCAATTATTTTTTAAAAATTGTAACTTATTGGATATTATAAAAGGGAAATAGGGAAAATAGACAAGGAAACGCAATAACGAAAAAGAGAATTAGGGAAAGGGAATAGAATTTGATTACAGCTCTATTTTTGCTTTCAGGAAAGAAGTCTTATCTACAAAAGTTTTCTATAATTTAATGCCGCATAACCTAAAAATATATTTGAGTACACAATATTTTCCACGAAGATTGAGTCTTTGATTATAGCTTTATTTTTGCTTTAAGAAAAAAATCTTTTCTACAAAAGTGTTATAGGATTGAATGTTGCGTAACCTAAACATATTTTCAAATATAGCGGATGTTCAGGAAGATTGGGTTTTTTCGTTATAGCTCTATTTTTGTTTTTAGGAACAAATCTTTTCTACAAAAATTGTACAGAATTGAATGCTGCATAACCTAAAAATATTTTCAAATGCACCGGGTGTTCAGGAAGACTGAGTTTTTTCGTTATAGCTCTATTCTTGCGTTTAGGAAGAAATCTTTTCAACAAAAGTTTTATAGAATTAAATGCTGCATAACCTACAAATATTTTCAAATATAACGGGTGTTCAGGAAGGCTGGGTTTTTTCGTTATAGCTCTACTTTTGCGTTTAGGAAGAAATCTTTTCTACAAGAGTGTTATAGAATTGAATGCTGCATAACCTAAAAATATTTTCAAATATACCGGGTGTTCAGGAAGACTAGGTTTTCTTCATTATAGCTCTATTTTTGCGTTTAAGAAGAAATCTTTTCTACAAGAGTGTTATAGAATTGGATGCTGCATAAGCTAAAAATATTTCAAATACACCGGGTGTTCAGGAAGACTAGGCTTTTCACTATAGCTCTATTTTTGCGTTTATGAAGAAATCTTTCTACAAGAGTGGTTATAGAATTGGATGCTGCATAAGCTAAAAATATTTTTCAATATACAGAGTGTTCGCGAAGACTGAGCCTTTGATTATAGCTTTATCTTTGCCTTTAGGAAAAAAATCTTTTCTACAAAAGTTGTACAGAATTCAATGCCGCATAACCTAAACATATTTTCGACTATACAGGGTGTTCCAAAAGTAAAAACAAAAGAAAACTACTTAAAACGTATTGCACATTATAAAAGATGATTCTCAAGTGAATGGGGACCGACTTCAAGAAACCGCCTTCCTCGAGTACCACCATCCTCGACTCCTAGATGCGCCAGCATCTAGTTATAATATACTAAAGTTTGTACAGTCTGTTTTTTTCTACTCTTTGTCGCACACCATAGGCGTCGCCCTATCTAGAGCGTGTAAATCGGGAGTGAAAAACTGCGCCGGAATAGACGCCGAGGGGGAAACGGATTAAAAGGGAAATAATAGAGGGGCGAAGGGGTAGCGGGGGTATCTACTGCATAGGCGTATCGAGATTAATAGTTAAAAATAGGTCCAGGGGAGAAAATTCGCGAAATTCTAAATCGGGATGGGTGCAGGTTAGGCGAACGTCTCTGAAGACCGAGAAATGTCACTTGGCGAATTTCGACCGATTTGGCATTGTCAAAGTTGGGCATTTTGGTGCGATCGTTACGAAGCTCTGGTAGTATTTGAGAGTGGAGTTAATGTGGAAATGGCTTCTCGCATGTTTCCTCTTGCCGATCGAACCCTAAAATGGGGTCGAGACGCGTTATTTTTCTCAAAAAGAGCCGATTTATATAGGTGTGTTTTGCCGGCGATGAGTTTGGAATTATGGCGCGGTTTCGTGGGATGTCAGATGCCGCTGTCACGCGGTGAAATGTCGCGAACTTCGCGGAGACGATTTTGGAACGTTAAAGGGGTACAAGGGACACGTAATGAGTCGAAACGTGATCAGAGAGATGTTAAGAGGCTGAATGATTCGCAAGCAATGGAAAAATGTGGAAAATTGTCATTTGTGATTGGTACTGATTTGCTCTAACTCGACTTATTATTTGGGTGATAATAATAGCGATTCGAGTAATATAACGTTAATTAGAAGGTAGAAAAGGTTTGCAATACACGCTCAGATATGTTTGTGATTATGATTGTGCAATTTTTAGCGAAATTATTGAGCCAGGATCAAGTAAGATGCCAAACCAAAAGCGCACATTGTCGCGCCAATAGCGGCTCAGAAACCGTAACGTGGTGCGAAATTATTTTTTGAAACGGCCTCTGTATCCTTCGTTTTAACAGTTTGAACCCTAAATGCGAGTGGAAACGCGAAATTTCTCTCAATATGAGTCAATTTATCGCGTCTCATCATATCTTGGCCGAAATCGTTAATTGTGCCAGTGACGCCCAATTTTGTGGATCGATACCGGCTCTCAAAACTATCCAGGTATGAAATTATTGTCGCGAACCCCTTCTTTCATGTTCATCTTACAATATCGAACCCTAAAATAGGGCGGGACGGCCGAAATTTCTTTCAAATTAAACGATTAAAATAGATATGTTGCAGGAACACCTGTAAATTTGACAGAAGTCGTTGAAGTACGTTCTCGGCAAATGGCCGCTAAAACCTACATAATTCAGTGCGACGTGTTTTTGGGTAAAGATTTACTCCAAAGCAAGTGTAAGAAGTCGAAATGTGATTTGAGATAACGTTATGCATATACAGCTGGAAGGTTGAAAGGGAAGATGCCGAATAATTCGCGAAAAAAATTGTAGTTTCAGATTAGAGGATCGTCTAACCTAACATGCCGATTTGGAACAATTGAGGTGGCTTATTTTCGTTTACGGCTTAGTTCGTTGATTAAAAGGTGAAATAACTTTCGTAAAGCGCGGTCAGATATGTTTGTGAAAGTGATTATTCAGTTTTTAGATAGATTATTGAATAAATTTCAAGAGAATTGTCAAATTATGGGACGCTCATATTCTCAAATTATCGCGATGATTTCGGAAGAAGAGAGGCGCGTAGATAATGCGCGGAAAGATAGCTGAAGGATATAGGTGATGAAGCTCTGCGATAATGAAAATTACGCGCAGGTACCCAAAATATTGCAAAATACTTGCGGTAAAGGCAGCGTCTTTTTGCCGATACGGCATTACCGGACAATAACGAAAAAGGGCAAGTAAGTGGTGTTTTCGCGATGTTTATTAATTAAATAAGAACAGTGAGAGATCTTATAGTCATTGCACACACGTAACATAGCTAAAATATCTAAAATAGTGTAAAATAAATTGAACTGTCAGTCATTGCCATGCTTTAATTTTTATTTTATTATACAGAAAGTATAGATGCATTTAGCTCAGCGGGTTCCGTGTACGACAAACGCACTTCGTCGGCCGACGGTGCCGGGTTCGAATCGCGGACGGGGCAAGTTTTTTTTTTATCGTACCTTTTTTATAATTGTGCTTTACGGTTGCAAGACATGATTATTTATTATTGAAGCCAATAAATATACAAAAAAACATTTATTTTATGTACATTGATGTCCAGAATATTTTGGTGCGCCACACAATGGTGCCAAATGTCGAAAAAACGCTTCCAAAAATACAAAAACATGATTCAGTTTCTAACAAATGTTTGAAGGGGTTTTGTGGTTGCTGAATTCAATTCTGACAATATGTTTTAGCAAAATAAAATGGCGGATTGAATATAGGAGAGAAAATTTTGAAATATACGAGACATTTTGCAACAAATATTCGTACGCAAGCGTTTTTGAGGTCGCTAAATTGAATTCTGATATTAATTTTTGGAAAAACAAAATGGCGGACGCAATATGGGGGAGAGAATTTTGAAATATAGAAGCGCAATTTTTTTTTTTAAAGTTCGTGACTTATGCGATTTTTTTGAACCACTATTTGCGAATATAGAATCAAAAACAAGATGGCGCGACGAAAATGGAGGAATATTATTTTAAAAATAATATTTTGCAAACAGACAATTGTGGTGCTTGATCGTTGAATTTGATGCTGATAATATTGTTTGAAGTAAGGGGAAAAAAAATAGAAACGATATCGCGAGAATTTTTTTTATAAAACAATAAGATTGCTGCCAACTAATACTTCATTAATACCGATATCAAACAAATTAAATTCACAATTAAATCAAATTAAAATAAAACCTTCATTAAAAAATATGTACAATTTATTAACGATCAAGTAATATATTTATTAGAATTCTCATATAATTTTGAAATAGATTCAACAATCCCTTTAAAATTAAATACCATCTTTTAATTGTCATACAATCGCATTAATCATATATTATATACATGGCATTTCACGTAAGTGGTTCATTAAAAATTTATGATGTTCTACTATTTACTTATATTTGAGATTTTGGCACCATCATCTGTTCGATTGAAACTATTAAATGTAAAATACTTTAACCAAATATCACTTCCGGTTGACCCGGAAATGGACGTCAACTTTGTTATTTTAAATAGAATGATATAATTTTCTTTACATTTTGGATTTACGGTCATAAATATGACAGTCTTCCTTAGCTATTCCTATACTTACATGTTGCCGTTTTTGAGTTATTTAAGTTTTTCATTTTTAAGTCATAATCATTGCATCATTGAGAAATTAATATCTCGGTTAATCCGCAAATAGAGACTCCAAATTTGCTATGTTATGAATGCAGATATAGCTCTACGGAAATTGTACGCACACTTCGCATTCTAATATACAGAGTGGTTCAAAACTGAGTAACAAGTTGACATACTTTAGAATGCAGAAAACTCAATTTTTCTTAAATAGAACACCTGTATTTATTCGAAATTGGGAGGTAAACATCATCCCTATCATTTTGTATTAGCACTCCCTATTCTATCTTTAATAGATTTTGAGATATGAAGAACTTTTTGTTAGAACAATCTAAGTAGCTTTAGGTTTAAATGTTCGTAGATGGCTCTGAATGGGATTTATGTCAATTCATTGTCTAACCATAAGTGTGTGTGTGTGTGTGTGTATGTGTGTACGCTATCGTAATTACTTTTTGAACAATGCAATATAATAGATATTAATGACTTGTATCATACCATTGCATTTGATGCTGATAATATTGTTTGGAAAAATAAAATGACGGATTAAATGGGAGGAAAATTGAAATATAGGGAAAATCGTCAATTATTTTTTTAAAATTGTAACTTATTGGATATTATAAAAGGGAAATAGGGAAATAGCAAGGAAAACCAATAACGAAAAGAGAATAGGGAAAGGGAATAGAATTTATTTCAGCTCTATTTTTGCTTTTAGGAAATACCGGGTGTTCAGTAAACTGGGTTTTTTTCATTATAGCTCTATTTTAGCTTTTAGGAAAAAATCTTTCTACAAAAATTGTACAGAATTGAATGCTGCATAACCTAAAAATATTTTCAAATACACCGGGTGTTCAGGAAGACTGGGTTTTTTCATTATAGCTCTATTTTTACTTTTAGGAAAAAATGTTGCCTACAAAAGTTGTACACAATTCAATGATGATATTCTTTGGAAAAATAAAATAGCGGATAAAATGGGAAGAAAATTGAATATAGGGAAAATCGTCAACTAATTTTTTTAAAGTTGTAACTTATGGGATATTATAAAAGAAATGGGAAAATAGACAAGGAAAACGCAATAACAAAAAAGAGAATAGGGAAAGGGAATAGAATTTGATTTCAGTTCTATTTTTGCTTTTAGGAAATACCGGGTGTTCAGTAAGACTGGGTTTTTTCATTATAAGCTCTATTTTAGCTTTTAGGAAAAAATCTTTTCTACAAAAATTGTACAGAATTAAATGCTGCATAACCTAAAAATATTTTCAAATACACCGGATGCTCAGGAAGACTGAGTTTTTTCGTTATAGCTCTATTTTTGCGTTTAGGAAGAAATCTTTTCTACAAGAGTGTTATAGAATTGAATGCTGCATAACCTAAAAATATTTTCAAATATACCGGGTGTTCAGGAAGACTAAGTTTTTTTTTCATTATAGCTCTATTTTTGCGTTTAAGAAGAAGTCTTTTCTACAAGAGTGTTATAAAATTGGATGCTGCATAAGCTAAAAATATTTTCAAATACACCGGGTATTCAGGAAGACTAGGTGTTTTCACTATAGCTCTATTTTTGCGTTTATGAAGAAATCTTTTCTACAAGTGTTATAGAATTGGATGCTGCATAAGCTAAAAATATTTTCAAATATACAGAGTGTTCGCGAAGACTGAGCCTTTGATTATAGCTTTATCTTTGCCTCTAGGAAAAAATCTTTTCTACAAAAGTTGTACAGAATTCAATGCCGCATAACCTAAACATATTTTCGTCTATACAGGGTGTTCCAAAAGTAAAAACAAAAGAAAACTACTTAAAACGTATTGCACATTATAAAAGATGATTCTCAAGTGAATGGGGACCGACTTCAAGAAACCCCCTTCCTCAAGTACCACCTTCCTCGACTCCTAGATGCGCCAGCATCTAGTTATTACTAAAGTTTGGTCAGTATTACCTTTTCTACTCTTTGTCGCACACCATAGGCGTCGCCCTATCTCGCGCGTGTAAATCGGGTGTGAAAAAGTCCGCCGGAATAGACGCCGAGGGGGAAACGGATTAAAAGGGAAATAATAGAGGGGCGAAGGGGTAGACGGGGGTATCTACTGCATAGGCGTATGAGATTAATAGTTAAAATAAGGTCAAGGGAAGAAAATTCGCGAAAATTCAAATCGGGATGGGTGCAGGTTAGGCGAACGTCTCTGAAGACCGAGAAATGTCAATGAGTCGGATTCGACCGATTTTGCATTGTCAAAGTTGGGCATTTTGGTGCGATCGCCACAAGGCAGAGAAGGTGTTTGAGAGTGGGATTGATGTGGAAATGGCTTCTCGCATGTTTCCTCTTGCCGATCGAACCTTAAAATGGGGTCGAGATGCGAAATTTTTCTCAAAAAGAGCCGATTTATATAGTGTGTTTTGCCGGCGATGAGTTTGGAATTATGGCGGGTTTCGTGGGATGTCAAATGCCGCTGTCACGCGGTGAAATGTCGCGAACTTTGAGGGACGATTTCGAGCGTAAATGGGTGTTTAAAGAACGGGTAAAAAGTCGAAACGTGACCAGAGAGATGTTAAGAGCCTGAATGATTCCGTAGCATATGGAAAAATGTGAAATAAATCGAGAATAATAGTCATTTGTGATGGTATTAATTTCATAACCTAATCTGCTATTTGGGGCAACAATAATAGCGATTTAAGATAATTTAACGTTTATTGGAAGGTAGAAAAGGTTTGCAATACACGCTCAGATATGTTTGTGATTATG
This sequence comes from Protaetia brevitarsis, assembly GCA_004143645.1. Lineage (NCBI taxonomy): Eukaryota > Metazoa > Arthropoda > Insecta > Coleoptera > Scarabaeidae > Protaetia > Protaetia brevitarsis. The sequence continues at coordinate 1,924,845 of RXPK01000112.1, forward strand.
ATTGTGCAATTTTTAGCGAAATTATTGAGCCAGGATCAAGTAAGATGCGAAACCAAAAGCGCACATTTGTCGCGCCAATAGCGGCTCAGAAACCATAACGTGGTGCGAAATTATGTTTGAAACGGCCTCCTGTATCCTTCGTTTACAGTTGAACCCCGAAAATGGAATGGAAACGCGAAATTTCTCTCAATCAATCGATCTATCGCGTCACACATCTGGCCGAGATCGTTAATTGTGCGAGTGACGCGCGATTTTGCGGCATCGATTCCGGCTCAAAAACCGTATCCAGGTATGAAATTGTTGTCGGAACGGCTTCTCTCATGTTTCATCTTACAATTTGAACCCTAAAATAGGGCAGGAACACGAAATTTCTTTCAAAATTAAACGATTAAAATAGATATGTTTGCAGGGGACACCTGTCAAATTTGACAGAAGTCGTTGAAGTACGTTCGGCAAATGGCCGCAAAACCTACATAATCCAGTGCGACGTGTTTTTGGGTAAAGATGTACTCCAAGCAAGTAAGAAGTCGAAATGTGATTTGAGAAACGTTATGCATATACAGCTGGAAGGTTGAAAGGAAGATGCCGAATAATTCGCGAAAAATTGTAGTTTCAGATAGAACTTGATCGTCTAACCTAACATGCCGATTTTGGAACAATTTGAGGTAGCTTTATTTTCGTTTACGGCTTAGTTCGTCGATTAAAAGGTGAAATAACTTTCGTAATTGCGCGCTCAGGTATGTTTGTGAAAGTGATTATTCAGTTTTTAGATAGATTATTGAATAAATTTCAAGAGAAATGTCAAATTATGGACGCTCATATCTCAAATTATCGCGATGATTTCGGAAGAAGAGAGAGCGCGTAGATAATGCGGAAAAGATAGTAAAAATGACTGGATATGGTTGATGAAGCTTTGCGATAACGAAAATTACGCGCAGGTACCCAAAATATTGCACAAATCCTTGCGGTAAGGCAGCGTCTTTTTGCCGATACGGCATTACCGGGACAATAACGAAAAAAGCAAGTAAGTGGTGTTTTCGCGATGTTTATTAATGAAATAAGACAGTGAGAGATCTTATAGTCATTGCACACACGTAACATAGCTAAAATCTAAAATAGTGTAAAATAAATTGAACTGTCAGTCATTGCCTATGCTTTAATTTTTATTTTATTATACAAAAATTATAGATGCATTTAGCTCAGCGGTTTCGTGTACGACCAACTCACTTCGTCGACCGACGTGCCGGGTTCGAATCGCGGACGTGGCAAGTTTTTTTTTTAATCGTACTTTTTTTATAATTGTGCTTTACGGTGCAAGAACATTATTATATTATTGAAAGCCAATAAATATACAAAAAATATTTTATTTTATGTACATTGATGTCCAGAATATTTGTGCGCCACACAATGGTGCCAAATGTCGAAAAAATGCGTCCAAAAAATACAAAAGCATGAATATTTTCTAACAAATGTTTGAAGGGGTTTGTGGTTGCTGAATTCAATTCTGACAATATGTTTTTAGCAAAATAAAATGGCGGACGCATATATGGGGAGAGGATTCTGAAATATAGAAGCGCAATTTTTTTTTTTAAAGTTCGTGACTTATGCGATTTTTTTGAACCACTATTTGCGAATATAGAAGTCAAAAAACAAGATGGCGCGACTAAAATGTGAGGATATTATTTTTAAAATAATATTTGGCAACAGACATTTGTGGGTGTGTTGGATTCGGTTGTCATTGATGCTGATAATATTGTTTGGAAAAATAAAATGACGGAAAAAAAGGAAAGAACAATTGAATATAAGGGAAATCGTCACTATTTTTTTTTAAAAGCTGTAACTTATGGGATTATTAAATAAAGGAAATAGGGAGGAAATAGATAAGGAAAAAGAGAATAGGGAAAGGGTATAGAATTTGATACAGCTCTATTTTGCTTTTTAGAAGGAAGTCTTACTACAAAAGCTTCTAGAACTTAATGCCGCATAACCTAGTTATTTGAGTTCAACTGACCCAACACTGGCCTTGATTACTACAGCTCAAATCTTTTTTACAGAAGTTTTATAGAATTTAATCTGGTAACCTATAAATATTTTAAGTATACCGGGGGTCAGGAAGACTGGGTTTTTCGGTTATAGCCTATTTTGCGTTTAGGAAGGACTCTTTTCTACAAGAGTGTTTAGAATTGAATGCTATATAACCTAAAAAAATTTCAAATATACGGGGTTCAGAAGACTGGGTTTTTTGTAATACCTATTTTTGCGTTTAGAGGAAATCTTTTCACAGAGGTTATAGAATGAATGCTACTAACCGAAAAAAAATTCAAAATACCGGGTGTTCAGGAAGATTGGATTTTTTTCATTTACGCTCTATTTTTGCTTTTGGAATTTTTTTCTTCAGGGATGTTATAGAACTGGATGCTGCAAAGTTAAAAATATTTCAAAAATACCGGGTTTCAGGAAGATTGGATTTTTCATTATAGCTCTATTTTTGCGTTTGGGAACAAATCTTTTCTACCAAGTGTTATAGAATTGAATGCTGCATAGCTAAAATATTTTTAAATTACAAGAGTGTTCAGGAAGATGGATTTTTCATTATAGCTCTTTTTTGCGTTTGGAACAAATCTTTCTACCAAAGTATAGAATTGAATCTAAACTAAAAATATTTAAATCTGAGAGTGTTCAGGAAGATTGGATTTTTTTCATTATAACCTATTTTGCGTTTGGGAACAAATCTTTTCTAAAAAGTGTTATAGAATTGAAGCTGCATAAGCTAAAAATATTTTAAATCTACAGAGTGTTCGGAAGATGGATTTTTTTCATTATAGCTCTATTTTTGCGTTTGGGACAAATCTTTTCTACCAAAGTTATAGAATGAATGCTGCATAAAAAATATTTTTAAATCTACGAGTGTTCAGGAAGATTGGATTTTTTTCATTATAGCTCTATTTTTGCGTTTGGAACAATCTTTTCTATAAAAGTGTTATAGAATGAATGCTGCATAAGCTAAAAAATTTTCAAATTATACCGGGGTTCAAAAGACTGAGTTTTAGAAAAGAAACTTTTGACAAGTTGTGCAGATTGCTGCATACCTAACAGTTTCGACTATACAGGGTTTCCCAACAAGTAAAAACAAAAGAAACTACACTTAAACGTTTTGTCATTGTAAAAGTTGCAAACTTTCTTCGAATGGGACGACTTCAGGAAAACCTTCTCAGTAACCACCTTCCTCAAGTCACCTTCTTCACTGACTAGAAGCGCAGCTTCTAGATAATACACTAAAGTGAAGCTCTTTTTTTCTACTCTTGTCGACACCAGTGCTTTGGCATTTGATTGTGTGTAAGAGCCCACCAACGACGCTTACTAAAGGCTCGAGAAGGGTGCGATAGGCGGGGAACGCGTACGCGAGATGGGGCGACCGCCCCTCACAATAGCGTATCGAGAAGTATCGGAAAATGTGTGTAAGACGTGAAAATTTCGATAAGAGTTAGATTTTTGCGCGAACGGCACTGCAGACCGAGAAACGTCAAACTGGCGGATTTCCATCATTTGCTTGTCAAAGTTGGCATTTCGCCGATCGCCACGAGCAGAGATAGTATTGAGAGTGGGGGTTAATGTGGTAAGGCTCCACACAGTTCCTCTTACCGATTAACCCTAAAATAGGGTCCAGACGGTTTATTTCTCAAAAAACCCGATTGTAGATGTATTTTCGCGGGGAGAGCTTGAAGTTTGGCGGGTTTCGTGGGATGTCAAATACGCTTCACCCGTAAAATGTAATGATTCTAGAGACGATCTCTACGTAGAATGGGCATCAAGTCGCACGTAATGTGTCGAAAACGTAACCAGGAGATTTGGAGCTGTATGATTGTCAGCATATGGAAAAATGTGGAATAATTGAGAAATATTTCATTTCTGTGGTACGATTTGCCGTAACCTCACATGCAATCGAGTAACGATAATGAGATTCAGGTAATTGAAAGGAGAAAAGGTTCTGATACACGCTCAGTAGTTTTGATAATAAATTACAGTTTTTAGTGAATTATTGAGCAAGGTTGCAAGAGAGATGCAAAGCCCAAAGCGCAAATTTGTCGCGCAGAATATCGCTCATAACCGAATGGGTGCGAAATAGTTTTTGCAACGGCTTCCTGTATCCTGCGTTTTACAGTTGCACCCAAAATGAGTGAAAACGCGAAAATTTCTCTCAACTCGATCAATTTATGCGTCACACCTCTGGCCGAAATCGTTATTGTGCGAGGACGCCCGTTTTTGCGCATCGACACGGCTCAAAAATCGTTATCCAGTATGAAATGTTGTCGAACGGCTTCTCTCATGTTTTCATCGTACCATTCGAACGCTAAAATAGGCAGAAACACGAAATTTTCTTCAAAATTAAACGATTAATATAGATATGTTTGCAGGGACGCCTGTCAGATTTGACAGAAGTCGTTGAAGCGTGTCCGGCAAATGGCAGCTTAAAACCTACATGTATTCAGTGCGACCGTGTTTTGGGGTTAAGATGTACTCGAGCAAGTGTAAGATGACAAAAGTGGTTCGAAAAACGTTATAGTTATATAACTGGAAGGTGAAAGGAACATGCCGATTAATTCGCTGAAATATAGTCATTTCAGATGGAGCTAATAGTCTAACCTATACATATGTCAATACGGAACAAAACGAGGTACATTTATTTCGTTTACGGCTCAGTTCGTCGAATTAAAAGGTGAAATAACTTTCGTAATACCGCTTAGGATGTTTGTGAAAGTGATTATTTTCAGTTTTTAGATAGAAGTATTGGAATAAATTCCAAGAGAATATGTCAAATTACGGGACGCTCATATTCCCAAATTATTCGAGATGATTTCGGGAGGAGAGAGGCGCGTAGATAATGCGGAAAAGATAGTAAAATGACTGGATATAGGTGATGAAGCCCTGTTTTATCGAGAACTACGCGCGGTACCCCAAAATATTGCAAAATACTTGCGGAAATGCAGCGTCTTTTGCCGCCATTATACGCAAAGAATACGCTATTACCGGACAATGGCGAAATTTTGTAGGTAGGTGGTGTCTTTCGCGATGTTTATCAATTAAATAAGAATACTGAGACATCTTATAATCATTGCACATACGTAACGTAGCTGAAATATCTGAAGTATTGTAACATAAATTGACTGTCAGTCACTGTCGATATTTTAATTTATTATGTGGGTGCATTTTAGCCTAGATGGATCGGTCGTGCGACAAAAGGAGTTTGTTATCGGAAGGTGCGGGTTTCGAATCACGGCGGTCAGTTTTTTTTTATCGTACTTTTTTATTGTACTTATCGATTGCAATACATGATTATATTTATTGGGGGTAAATAAATATACAGAAGACATTTATTTTATGTAGATTGATGTTTAGAATATTTAATATATATAGAATCCAAACACGATGACGCGACTCAAATGGAGAATATTATTAAAGAAATGCGCTAGATGCTGCGCAAAAAAAAAATACAAAAATAAAAATAAAATGACGGATTAAAATGGGAAGAAAATTAAAATATAGGGAGAAATCGCCACTATTTTTTTAAAAGCTGAATTTATGGGATGTTTATAAAAGGAAATAGGGAAAATAGAGAATAAAATGCAATAAGGAAAAAGAGAGTAGGGAAAGGGAAAAGAGTAAGGCAATAGTGAAAGCAAAGAAATGGAATGGGGAAGGGAAGGAAATGATATGGAAAGGGAATAGAGAAAGGGAATAGAATAGCGAATGGAAATGCGGGAAAGGGAATAGGGAACAGAAAAGGGAATACATAAAGGTAGTAGAGAATGAGAATAGGGAACGATATGGTTAAAGGAATACGAGGGAAATGGAATAGAAAAAGGAATGGAAAGGGAAACTGAAAGGGAAGGGAATGAAAAGAGGAATGGAAGGGAATCGAATAGGAGAAGAATAGATAAAGGAATAGGGAAAATGAAATATTGAAAGGAAGGGGAATAGGGAAAGTAAACGGGAAGGGAATAGGTAGCGAATAAGAAAAGAATAGGAAAGAAGAAAAAGAAATGAATAGGGGTCCGGAATAAGAATGGCAATTAAAGAATAAAGTAGGAACGAGAATGGTAAATAGAATAGGGAGAAGGAATAGGGGAAAGGGAATCGGAAGGGGGATGGGAATACGGAAAAGGAATAGGAATTAGGAGAGGGAATTGGGAAAGGAGTATGAAAGGAATAGGAAAAGGGGATGGATAGAGAAAGGACTAGGAAAGGAATAAAAAAGGAATAGGAAAAGAATATAATAGGAAAAGCGGAAAACAAAATGATAAAAGGAAATGGGAAAACTGAAAAATAAACTATAGGAAAAATCGTCAACTATTTTTTAAAGCTGAACTTATGGTGTTTAAAAGGGAATAGGGAATAGACAATGAAAACGCAATAAGGAAAAGGAATAGGAAAAGGATAGATTTGATTTCGCTCTATTTTTGTTTAAGGAAGTGTTTCTACAAAATTTTATAGATTGAATGCTGCATAACCTAAACATATGAAAAATATACAGATGTTCAGGAAGACTGGGTTTTCATCATATAGCTTTATTTCGCTTTTAGAAAAAACCTTTTCTACAAAGTTGTACAAATTCAATGCTGCAAAGTAACAATATTTTCCACTACACAGGGTGTTCACAATATTGAGCTTTGTTTAAAGCTTTATCTTGCTGTTAGAAAAATGTTTTTCTACAAAGTCTATAATTAATGCTGTTATACCTAAAATATTTCAAATATACCGTGTCAGAAAGATTGTTTTTCACTAAGCTCTATTTTTGCTTTAGAACAAATCTTTTCTACAAAAGTTGACAGAATTAAATACTGCACAACCTAAACATATTTCGACTATACAGGACTTCCTAAAGTAAACAAAACAAAAAAAGAAAAAACTACTTTAAAACGTACAGCACATCTAAAGTGCACTTCTTCGTGGGCGAAGATGCGCAGCATCTAGTTAATAATGAAAACTGATTCAGCCTGTTTGTCTACTCTCTGCGCACACTAGGCTCGCCCTATTCGAGTGTGTAGAGCCCGCGGCCGACTTCGTTGCTAAAGGCCAGAAGGGGTGGCGGTCGCGAAGCGAACGCGTAAGTATAGATGGGACGGGACGTGGAAATCGCAACGGGCGTATCGCGAACGAATCGTAAAATTGTGTGTAGAACGTGAAATTCGATAAGAGTTTTAGATTTTTTGCGGCGAACGGCACTGGAGACGAGAAATGTCAACATGGCGGCCAACGACAGACTTTCGCCGTTGTCAAAGTTGGGCGATTTCGCGCGATCGCCACCGAGCAGAGATAGTATTGAGAGTGGGTTTAATGTGGGAAAGGTCCTACACATGTTTCCTCTTACCGATTTGAACCCTAAAATAGGGTCGAGACGGTTTTAATTTTCTCTAAAAAGACCCGATTTGTAGAGGTGTATTTTCCCGGGTAAGAGCTTGGAAGTTGGCGGGTTTCGTGGGATGTCAAATACGCTGTCACACGGTAAAATGTATGAGCTTCTAGAGACGATCTCTAACGTAAATGGGCATAGAAGGCGCACGTAATGTGTCGAAACGTAACCAGAGAGATGTTGGAGCCTGTTAATGATTCTTCAGTATATGCAGAAATTGTGGAATATTCGAGGAATAATATCATTTGTGATGGTACCGATTTGCCGTAACCTCACATCATTTCGAGTAACGATAATAGGATTCGAGGTAATTTAACGTTAATTGAAAGTAGAAAGGGTTCATGATACACGCTCAGGATATGTTTGTGATAATAAATTACCAGTTTTTAGTGAAATATTGAGCAAGGTGCAAGGAGAGATGCCAAGCCCAACAAGCTCAAATTTGTCGCGCAGAATATCGCTCAGTAAACCGTAACGTGGTGCGAAATTAGTTTTTGAAACGGCTTCCTGTATCCTTCGTTTTACAGTTTGCACCCTAAAATGGAGTGAAAAACGCGAAATTTCTCTCAACATCGATCAATTTATCGCGTCACACATTTGGCCGAAATATTTAATTGTGCGAGTGACGCCCGATTTTGCGGCATCGACAGCGGTGCTCAAAAACCGTATCTCTGGTATGAAATTGTTGTCGGAACGGCTTCTCTTCATGTTCATCTTACAATTCGAACGCTAAAATAGGCAGGAACGCGAAAATTTTTATTCAAAATTATTGATTTTATATAGCTATGTTAGCCTGTCACATTTGACAGAAGTCGTTGAAGCAACGTTCGGCAAATGGCGCGGCGAAAAACCTACATAATTCTGTGCGACGTTCATGGGGTAAAATATGCACGCCAAGCAAGTGTAGAAGTCGAAATATGATTTGACAAACGTTATAGCTAAATAGCAGGAAAGTCGATAGGGAGAATGCCAAATAATTCGCGAAATATTGTCATCTCAGATGGAGCTAATCGTCTAACTCTACCATATATGTCGATATGAACAATTTGCGGCACCTCTTTTTCGTTTACGGCCTCAGTTCGTCGATTTAAAGGTGTAAAAAACTTTCGTAATAGGCGCTCAGGCATGTTTGTGAAAGTGATTATTTTCAGCTTTTAGATAGATTATTGAATAAATTCCAAGAGAAATGTAAATTACGGGAACGCTCATTTTCCCAAATTATCGAGATGATTTCGGAAGGAGAGAGGCGCGTAGATAATGCGAAGAGATGGTTAAATGACTGGATATAGCTGTAGTATCGAGAATTTACTCGCAGTTGCCCAAAATATTGCAAAAATACTTGCGGATAAGGCAGCGTCTTTTTGCCGGTCATTATACGCACCATACGACATTGCGGACAATGGCGAAAATTTTGTAGGTAGGCGGTGTCATCGCGATGTTTATTTATTAAATAAGAATAGTGAGAGATCTTATAATCATTGCACATACGTAACGTAGCTGAAATATCTGAAGTATTGTAACATAAATTGAAACTGTCAGTCACTGTCATATTTTAATTTATATGTGGGTGCATTTTAGCCTAGAGGGATCGGCGTGCGACAAAAGGAGTTTGTTAACGGAAGGTGCGGGTTCGAATCACGGCGGGGCGTTTTTTTTTCTTTATCGTACTTTTTTTTATTGTACTTTATCGATTGCAATACATGATTATTTATTATTGGGGCCAATAAATATACAGAAGAACATTTATTTTATGTAGATTGATGTTTAGAATATTTAATATATATAGAATCAAAAACACGATGGCTCGACTAAAATGGAGGAATATTATCAAAAAATGATGACATTTTGCAACAGACATTTGTGGGTGCTGTGATCGTTGCATTTTGATGCTGATAATATTGTTTGGAAAAATAAAATGACGGATAAAATGGGAAGAAAATTGAAATATAGGGGAAATCGCCAACTATTTTTTAAAAGCTGTAACTTATGGGATGTTATAAAGGGAAATAGGGAAAATAGAGAATAAAAACGCAAATAAAGGAAAAGAGAATAGGGAAAGCGAAAAAGATAAGGCAATAGGGAAAGGCAAAAGGATAGGGAATGGGGAAAGGGATGGAATGGGATAGGGAAAGGGTATAGGGAAAGGGAATAGAGAAAGGGAATGGGGAAAGGGAATGGGAATAGGGAATAGCGAATGGAAAAGGGGAAAAGGGAATAGGGAACAGAGAAAGGGAATACAGAAAGGCAGTAGAGAATGAGAATAGGGAACGAGAATGGTTAAGGGATACGTGAGAGGAAAGGGAATAGAAAAAGGGAATGGGATAGGGAAACTGAATAGGGAAAGGGAATGGAAAAAAGAGAATGGGGAAGGGAATCGAATAGGAAAATGGAATAGATAAAGGAATAGGGAAATGAAATAGTGAAAGGAAATAGGGAAGGGGAATAGGGAAAGTAAACAGGGAAAGGGATTAGGAAAGTGAATAGGAAGATGAATAGGGAAAGAAATAAGGAAACTGGAATAGGAACCTGGAAGAAAGAAATGGAATAAAGAATAAGAGTAGGGAACGAGAAATGGGTTAATAGAATAGGGAGAAGGAATAGGCGAAAGGGAAAGGAAATCGGGAAAGGGAATGGAATACGGAAAAGGAATAGGAATTAGGAGAGGGAATAGGGAAAGGAGAGTATGGAAAGAGAATAGGGAATAAGGAGGAATAGAGAAAGGGAATAGGGAAAGGACTAGGGAAAGGAATAAGAAAAAGGAATAGGAAAAGGAATAGAGAGATAGAAAAAGCGAAAACAAAAAAATAAAAGGAATAGGAAAAACTGAAAAATAAACTATAGGAAAAATCGTCACACTATTTTTTTAAAGCTGTAACTTATGGGATGTTATAAAAGGAAATAGGGAAAATAGACAATGAAAAGCAATAAGAATAAGAGAATAGGGAAAAGGGGATAATTTTGATTTCAGCTCTATTTTTGCTTTTAGAAGGAAGTGTTTTCTACAAAAGTTTTTATAGAATTGAATGCGCATAACCTTAAACATATATATAAAATTAACAGAGTGTTCAGGAAGACTGGGTTTTCCATCACTATAGCTTTTTTTTTCGCTTTTAGAAAAAAACCTTTTCTACAAAAGTTGTACAGAATTCAATGCTGCATAAGTTAACAATATTTTCCACTACACAGGGTGTTCACGAATATTGAGTCTTTGATTAAAGCTTTATCTTGCTGTTAGGAAAAAACTTTTCTACAAAAGTCTTATAGGAAATGAATGCTGCATAACCTAAAAATTATTTTCAAATATACCGGGTGTTCCAGAAAGATGGCGTTTTTTACTACTATAGCTCTATTTGCTTTTAGGAACAAATCTTTTCTACAAAAGTTGTACAGAATTCAATACTGCACAACCTAACATATTTTCGACTATACAGGTCTTCCAAAAGTAAAAAACAAAACAAAAAAAGAAGAAAACTACTTAAAACGTACAGCCACATTCTAAAAGTGCCACCTTCTTCGCTGGGCGAAGATGCGCAGCATCTAGTCTTTTACTATAATATTTATATAATACAGTTTCTATAGTATGGTAGTAAACAGATTTATTGTATTGATCTATTTTTGCTTAGGGCGGATTTTTTATGGGCTAGTTGCTCATATTAAATGTTCAATTGCGCCGCGCTAGTGCTCTTTGACTTACAGTGGTTCAGCGGAACATTCTACAATAGCTAACTTTTTTATTTTTAGAGATACAGAGTCGGTTAAATGAAGAAAGTTCGTGTACTTTTCTATCTGCATTTTGTGCTATGGCACAAAAAACAAAAGAGCGCTTGGTTACTAAGATACGACTAAAGCATGCATTTTTTTAAATAGGACCCCGGTATATTTTTACATTTTTGAGTTTCTCTAATCATTGGCTATAAAAAAAGTATAAAACGACTTTTCTGTAAAATCACGATTACGAGAGTTATAAAGAAAATCACGCTCAGTTCATTCGAGGTGTTCACAAAACATTCTACAATGGGCAACTTTTTGGTTTTTTGAAGTTATAAACTATCACATGAAGTGTGTAGATAGCACTTTGTATTAATCGTGTTTTAAGTGCCACCTTGAATGTAATCTTTCACATAAATAACGGAAGCGTTGTCTTACTATTACTAATTACAACAAACGGGAAGTAGATATTAAACAAAAACTAATTGTATATTAAAGTAAAAAGATAACAAGAAAATGTTTTAAATTTTTGCTTCAAAATAACTGCCACTACTTTCCTTACACACACAGGGTTTACCCTTCTCACCAGATTACTGTGTGCACTGTTTGTTCATTAAAATCACGAAGATACTGTGTAATTTTGATTTTTAAATTTGCCAAATCAACGGATGGTGCATCATACACCGTGTTTTTAATAGCTCCCCATAAAAAGAAATCCAAGCGATTTAAGTCGGGTGACCTAGCCGGCAGTAATATCGGGCCTCGATTTCCGATCCAATTACCAAAATGCTGTTTTAAGCTGCTAAGGCTACTTATTCATTAAGCGTGTTTCCCATTTAAAAACAAACACATGCTAAAGTCGTAATCTTATAACCAAGCGCCTCTTGTTTTTTATGTCATAGCACGAAATGCAGATGGAAAAGTACACGAACTTTCTCCATTTAACCAACTCTGTATCTTTAAAAACAAAGAAATTGGCCATTGTAGAATGTTTTTTGAATACCTCGAATGAACTGAGCGTGATTTTCTTTATAGCTCTCGTAATGGTGATTTTACAGAAAAGTCGTTTTATACTTTTTTTTATAGCCAATGATTAGAGAAATTCAAAAATGTAAAAATATACCGGCTGTCCCATTTAAAAAAATACATGCTTTAGTCGTATCTTAGCAACCAAGCGTTCTTTTGTTTTTTGTGCCACAGCACGAAATGCAGATAGAAAAGTACACGAACTTTCTCCATTTAACCGACTCTGTATCTCTAAAAATAAAAAAGTTAGCTATTGTAGAATGTTCCCGTGAACACACTGTATAGGATTGTGATAGCTTCTGACGCCACCTAAAACAAGAATTATGATTAGAAAATAAAATACATTTAAAACGTAATAAGCAATGTGCGAAGAACGCGATAAAATATAAGTAAATAAAACTGTTGGAAAAAACACTGTCATGTGTAAGACATGGTTTTTATTTCTACTAGGTCAAACACATTTGATGGCTATCGATCATTAGATCCGAATTAGACTACAACGATGTAAAACAAGCAGATGCCTCGGGGAGGCAATAGGAACGACGACCTGTGTGCGTAATAGAAGAGCATGATGAGATCTGTTTGGCCGATTGTATTCACAAATCCGCTGATGGACATTATAATGCCGATATGTTGGTCGCTGGAGAAGATAAATCCGGATTAAAATTTATGGACATCGATGTGTACGTACACGTGTACAAAAACCATACGAACGGATATTCTTTAAAAGCCAAATCCGCCCATCACCATTTAATCAACTAATTATGAATCTGTGTATCTATGCTTTTGCGCGTTATCTTGTAATAATAATCATATATATAGTTTACTTTATTATTATCTGTATTTTGATTACATTTGGTATTATCATAAAATTTTATTAGAAAGTGTAGATACGGAAGTGTAAAGGTTGCTTATATTTTATAAATTAATTTCATTACCAAAGAGCACCATGAAAAACGCCCAAAAAGAAACTAATTATAGATTACATTTACTGCTGTTTATTTGAGAGTGGAAAATTGCTTAATAAAACTTAATTTACGATTATGAGGCTGATTCCATATTTCATCTCGTTTTAGTGACTGTTATATATCAATAAGTGTATGTATAATTATAATTCTAATAGATTATCGATTTAAACTCGGCCTAGGATAATTAATCCTGGGTAGGGAGGACTCCACACAATGAGCTGGTTAATGTATGTAGATTATCAATTCAGAGTTGTCAAATATTGTTCTGGAAAGTATTTAAATCGAAGATAAAAGATACATTCATATTTCTTAATGATTTAAATCAAAGATACTTTTTTGTGTTAAAATATATTTAAATATTGAATATTTTTCAAACTAAAATGATCTTTGTTAAATAATCGAAACTGATTCATGTGAATCTTTATATTTAAACTAAAAACAAAATCATCATCACTGGCCACTAGTTTTGGTATTGGTTTTAGTAAGACTATAGGTCTGTTTTGGTTCTCATTTCGGACGGTTCTATTATCGTTCAGAGCAGTAGATCAGTACAGATCATGACCTTGTCGTGTAGTGGGAAACTTTTTACTACGCACGTGAGCATTTGCTTTGAATCGTAATAGAACCATCCAAAGTTGGAACCAAAACAGACCTTATATGTCTATATATTCGGTAGTAGCTGTTAGGACCTTTTGTTTTACATTACATTTCTAGCGAATTAATCATATTTTTAAATCAGAAAATTCACTCGAATTTAAACTTTGGAATCAGTGTTAAAGCTATTATTGAGATTGTCTAGTGCTTTTGATATAAGGTCGGAAGAGTAGAAGTGAGTCCAAGCAGATTCAAGGCAAATTTCAACTAGTGATTTGTTTAATGTAAAGCAGTTTCTTTTTTATTTTTGTATTTTACTAAATTTAAAACTTTTCACGAAATTTAAATCAATGATAACTAACTAGGACATGGATTTGTATTATAAATCTTAAATAGAAAAAAAATATTTAAGATCAAACGATTGAAATCTTAAAAATCATTTAAATCATGATTTTTTGCTTTAAAAAATTAAGTAAATTAATTCGTGGTATATTTGAAACTTTAATAAGGCTGTTCTCAGACCACGGGCAAATATAAATCGGGTCCAAGGAAACGTTTACAATTGCCCTACCTCCTCCCAAATTAGCTTAATCCTCTAAATTCACTCAGCCTGTGTCAAATGCACTGTTATTTGTTAATAATTCCATTTCTTTTGTTCTCTTGTTTCCTGATGACATTATAAATAAACAAAAAAAAATCTAAGTCTGTTATACACGATTGAGATTCACAAACTGAGCAATTACTAAATTATATTTTTGCTTCCCAATACGATGCAGTCGATATTTCTTTTTCCAAATGTGTTTTAATGTGGGGCTACGATGTAGGATACACATAAAAGTCTTAATGAATATTAGTTACGGATATATAAATTATTGTTTTACGTTCACATTACATTTTTATTATATACAACAAACAATGTCATTTCACAGCAACTGTGGCATTGATTTAGTCATTCTTGTTGAGATTTGCTTAGCCAAAAAAGTATATATTAGTATTTGGTCATTTTTGGAGTATGGCTTAGGTAAAAAAAAAAAAAACTAAATAGTTTCAATGTAACGTTTCGACTAATGTGATGAACGTAGCTTTCATTCATATGTATAGCTGTGCGTGAAAATTGCAATGTGAAGCGAACGAATGAAGTGAAGCCTATTCTCAAGGTTGCCTTCATGGCGTGAATGTATAGTGTAGGTGACGATGCCTTCACCGTCATTCGTGTAGATTATTCAGTATCATACGGTTAATCAGTATATATAGGCTATGTTGCGCAATGCATGACAGTTACTTGAGAATAAGTCTCGTTTCACTCTTTCGTCGGTTCACACTACAATATTCACGCGTGAAGGCGATATGAGAAATTTGCTTCATGCATAACGCTTCATTCACTCAGGTAAAGAATGAAATATACTGCTTGAAGCCCTGCTAGGATACGAAGGATCTGCGGTGAATGACGGCGAAAGCTTCGTTCGTAACGCTAGTTTCGACATTTATTGTATGCCTTTTTCAAATAATCTGTTTTTACATGTACATTTATTGTTTAAATGTTATTAAATTCTGTTTACATAGACTAGGACATTATTTTTTTTATGTGTAAAAGAATAAAAGTTACTTCTGTAGTAATACTTAAAAAGCTCAAATCTAATTAGGCGTCAATTACAGCATACAGATAACAAAGGTTAAATGAAACATAGTTGCAACAGTCGAAGTAAATAGGACAATTCACAAACATGTTAAAACTGTATAAAACGAAGAACAAATGTATAAGCAAGAAAATAGTCAATAGTAGTACGTTTTCAGAACGTGCGCTCCAACGCATGTGCTCCAATAAAGCAGATGAACCGTAGAGTTGCAAGTCAGTAACGACAGTGCCTGTCTTTCTTATAAAATGTAAAGATTTTTATTTTACCTAAATATGTAGTGGTATAAAATGCGAATGCATCGTAAGGTTTATTCGCCCGCTTTGCCCGATTTTGTCTTCAAGGAAAATTTGCACAACTCTATTAATATGACATGTTTTATAAATACATACTAAATTACAATAATACGATTAATCTGCTTTATTTGTATTACATTATTTCAGGCCCGCGTCGCAACACGTATCTGCTCCGCCGGATAATTGTCCAACTCTAGTAATATCTACCTGTAGTAGTAATAGTTGTATATGGATAAAAATTGTCTGTAAAAAAAACAGTCAGTGTGGTTACTTATACTGTTTTTATTTTTCTTAATGTACATGATCCTTAGAATATTACGGGTATAATAATTTATTTCTTTTGCTAAGATTATAGCGCTATTGAAATTAAAATTATGTATGTTTGAAATAAGATTCGGGTTTTGTGAGGGCAGTAATGTTATTTGAAGATTTATGGTGTCGTAATTTATTCTGCAGTTATTGTTTGACTCTGTTACAATTATTGCATTGGATAGAATATTGGTATTAAATTTAACTGTGTATTGAATGGAATTGAATTTTAGATTTTAGTTCTGTGAAGAATGTTTTTAAGTTATTTTGTATTTGGTAACTTGGTGCTGTTTTAGGACAGAATTAATTCTTTCAGATAGATGTTGTGTATAAGGAATAGTTAAAAATTTATTATTGTTACACACCTACATCTAACAACATGGATTAAATATAACAATTTTGATTTTTAATGGTTACCCTAAAATTTCATTCTAATCAATTGCTCGTATTTTGTAATATTTTGATTATCATTGATTTTAGTTCTATAGTTCAATTACCTTCGTTGCATTAGGTTGATGGAAACAATGATTTATTGTTGTGGGTAGTTTTAGTTTAAATGGTTTTTATTATAGTTGTACTAGTGTGTCAGTATATAACTTATTGTTACATGAATGAATGAATGTCTACAATCCTCACATACACTTTTTTACAAATTCCAATGCCAATTTACTAATTTAGCTATTTAAGGTATAAGTGTTAAAGGTGAAAACGAGCAGATTATTGGCTTACTTCTCATGCTAATGAAAAGCAGGCCTTCTATGAAAAAGATCTCTAGAAGAATATAGTAGTTATAACTATATATTTGGTGCAATATATTTTTTAAATAGCTCTTTTTTCTTGTTCATATTTTTAATGTTACTATTAAGTCGAAGCAATTTAATTCTTTGATATTTTAAAGTGAAAATATGTAATCCACGTTTTGTGCACAATTTCTAAACAAAAAATGTAATTGGACTTGTAATATGTGTAATTATACCACCAGAACACCCGCGAGTGATCTATGGTTGAAGTAAAGAACAAAAGAAAGGCATATTTGCGGACAAATGTCTTGAAAGATAATACTTTTATGGTATGGGACAACAGTATGAAATATTTTTTGTAAGCAAATTTGAGAATTAAAAAAAAATTATAATTTTAGAAATACTTACAGTAGTAAAAACTTATTCAGAAATTGTCAAAATGTAAAATGTAGCTAAAATTATGCAATTGTTTGGAAAGGACAACCGACCGGACTTCATTAGGGTATAAAGTTATTTGGGTAATACGGTCTATTTAATAAACTACTTTTTATGGTCTCAATATTTCGTCATTTATTAATGACTTTATGAGAAGGTAATCTACAACATTATAACAGGATATGAAACAACAATAATGAAAATATATCAATAATACTTACAATTTGAATATATAATATAATTTAAAATTATTTTAATTTAAAAATGTTGAATAATCAAAAAACATTTTTGTCAATAAGGCAGTTCACTAGATATTCCGTAAAACATTACAATAAATATGGGTGAGTTGATTTGTGTCTGTTTTAAAATTAATTGCATTTTGTATGTTGTTAATATTTAATTTTAGACCAAATAATGTTATATATAACATTCCTTGTTATTGTCAAATCGTTACATTGGTTAAATTTCTCAAATGTTAAAAAATAAAATAACCCAACATAGAAGTGATAGTCGTACCTATAGGTAAATGTTCATGTGCTTTGTTTCTACATTTCAAAATTTAAACCACAACTTTTTTAGAGCCCTTTTTATAGAATGGCCAGCGAGACCACCCCCCTTGACGTCTTACCGCTACTGGAGACCATTTTGAACATCTGTTCAATTAAGTATAACAACTTCCTTCTGACGAAAATAAAATAATTATCACTAAACTGTCGACTTTTAATTTTTAAGCATTAAAAGGGCATCACTTGGAGAAAATGATCCTATTTAGAAAAAAAAAATAAAACGCCAAAAGATTGCCAATAACCTAAATACCTTTTCAAAAACATATCACTCAACGCCTATTCCTATTTAAACTTTTTGATATGATTTTCACCCCCGATTAGCGGTTGAAACTACGACGTTGCAGATATCTGTAAAACTTGTTCCCCCGTAAATTGAAATAGATCTGTTTTCTTGTTAAATTCAATTCAAGGTTTGAAATAAAAGCCCGGTATAATGTAAAAAAAATTACAATCATATTTTCATTGCATAAGTTTCTTGAAAAATTAGATTATTTAATTATGTTTCTGCATTGAAATTGCCTTTAAATTATAGTTATCTATGCAAAGAATTAAAAAAGAAAGAGGAACCTTGGTCACGACCAAAATTTGCTTGGGTACAAGTGATTCCTATTATATGCCTACAAAGCTATTTTTTCCGAAAAAAAATCATCAAATTTTGGACTTTTAGATCGTACAGTCACTGGAATGTTCGCTGAGTTTCTCAAACTGACTGGATCAAAAAAAAATATATTTATTAACTGTTTTAAGAAATTTGTAGAATTTACTCATCCCATACTCGAAACTTCCGTGCTTCTAATGTTGGGTGAACATGTTACTCATACGAAAAGTAAAGATTTTGCTTTTCGATATTTCTTTCACCACTGTTATCGTTTTATTCGTAGTTATATAATTTATTCTGCATTAATTTTGATATTTCAATTCGTAGTTCCCGGTATTGAATGTGGACGCATTTTTTTTAAATAGTTAATCTATATTAATAACTTCATATGTGATAAGTGGCAACGCTAAAAGAAACCTCTGAATACCGTGTCAACATAAAATCTACGTGTATGCGTGTATAATACCAGAAAAAAAATTATTTTCTTAACGGTACGGATATAACTCAGGGAAAAATTTATGATTCTGAAACACTAAAATATTTATAACTTGGAAGTAATACTAATTTTTCATATTTATATAATTAGTTTGAAACGATAAATGTACACAACATTTACTAGATGTACTAAATATATGTATGTCCCTGTATACGGTAAGTGTGTGTGTGTGTGTTTGTGTGCAGTATTGGTGACTATGGCTATTTGGCTGCTGTTGGACTGGTAGATGAAATTGATTTCTTATAATAAAGGCGCAACGTCGACCGGCTTATCGCATACTCACAGATTGAATATATTTCATATGTTTTCATAAAGCTTCTAGCTGGGTCCTGCGCTATCACTCAGTGCCAGAAAGGCCCATTATGAGATCGCGAACAAACTGAAAACCTTATCTGCTATAAAACTCGGTGCAAGCGCAAAAGATTATTCACCAGCTCGCCCAGTCCTCAGGCTGATACTCACTCTTTCGCAACTTTTCCTAACAGCGGCAACCGAACTTCAATATGTTTGATATTTTAAAATGATAATCTTCGTAGGACGGCCGTTCGACGTCCTAACGCTTTCCTTTTTTTCCGATTATTTTTAACGCTTCAATGCGTCTTTTTTCCATCTACCTTTTTGAAAGATATTTTTACTAAATTTATCCCCAGAGTGACAGTCGACAAATCGAATTAACGGAGATTTTTTTTTAATCTGCTCTTCTTGCTTGAGAATTTACCCAGAAACGTAACTTGAATGGTATGTGTGATATCAGGTATTAAAACTTTTGCGTATATTGTACATAAGTACAGGAAAACATTATTCCTCTTCATTGCGTAAGTATATGTATCTACGTTTTGGATCACGTTTTAATTAGGAATTAACTTTCGCTGCAGATGAAAAGATTCTAGAAAATGGTGCAATGAAAATACCACAACAAAATTCTAATCTAAAAGGAAGAAAAAAGCTAAATGAGCTGTTTGGAAAAGAATATTCGTAAGTTTTAAAAAAAACACTACTTTTAATACAATAAAACTTATTTAAAAAGAAATTACGAATGTGCCATGGCTTCATCCATTATCTAATCATCGACTTGTTATAAGAGATCTTGAGAAAGATGTTAACTCCAAAACTTCAACTACGGTTTTATAAACACTAAGTTGATGATAGCTACACAAGTGTCCCATATCGTTAATGTTCAAATTTTGGAAAGTGTAAAGTACACTTCATTTCAAGTCACAAAAATGCAAAACTTGTATATCCATTTTTATTTGTTTCAAAGTTACAGATCTATGAATGTGATTGTCGGATCATGAAAAAAAAAATGTAATTCTGAAGTCAATACAAACTGATTTTATTAAAAAAAAGTTATACGATTCAATGACAGGTCTAAAATAAATAAACACGTGTCGTAGTGCATACAGCAATTTTTTTGAGATCTATAAAAAAGAGTACTGGAAAATGATTTATGATAAAGAAGGTTCTTAGTTATTTCGTAAGTGCTGAACCATGAATATCATACAATAAAGCTTATTAGCGAGTGGACACGTTTCCTTTATTCAAAATGCCTTACCGATTTTCTTCTCAAGAGTATGCGGACATGTATTTTGTATATGGCTACTGTAACGGCAGTGCACGTCAAGCAGTTATTAAATTAAACATCGGTTTCCCGATAAGCGCATTCCTCATTTCAGAATGTTTCTGGAAGTACACAGACAATTTCGGGAATGCGGACTGCGTGATTATCTTGTCAATCGAGGAGTAAATTTGCCAGCAGACTTAGAGGAAGAAGCAGTAGCTATTGCTACAAGGGATCCAACTCTCAGTGTACGTCGAATCGCTAGACAACTAGGAGTGCCACGAACGACAGTTTGGCGAATTTTAAAACGTGAGGGCTTATATTCATATCACTATCGCAGGGGACACGGTTTGCAGTCACGGCTTCAGTTTAATTTTTGCAGAACAGTCCCCTGGACAGATGAATCTACGTTTACGAGAAGTGGTGTTACAAATCTGAGAAATATGCACAGGTGGTCATCAGAAAATCCCAAAGCTACTACTTTCAACATGAATTTTCTATTGTTGATTGGTTCTGTCGTTCTTCCTGGGAGGTTAAATGCGGACAATTACCTTCAATTTCTTATTGACGAACTACCAGGTCTTTTAGAGGGATTTCCCACTGAATGTTCGACGAGACATGTGGTTTGATATGGATGGGGCACCACCACATTTCGGAATTGCTGTCCGAAATTGGGTTAACGTCAATTACCAAGATGGATTGGTCGAGGTGGTCTTGTTGCACGGCCACCCAGATTACTTTTATTTATGGGGGTACATGAAAAATTTAGTCTACGCGCAAGTTTCAAACGCACGAGAAGAGTTGTTGGATCGTATTCATCTGGCTGCCGAGCAAATCTACAAAACAAGCACGAATTTCGGATAAGTACTTCTTCTGTTGGCTTACGGACACAAGCCTGCATTCAACAAGCAGGTAGACATTTCGAAAATATTATTAATTTAACTTTTTTAAATAGAATCAGTTTGTATTGACTTTAGGATTACATTTTTTTCATGATCTGACAATCACATTCATAGATCTGTAACTTTGAAACAAATAAAAATGGATAAGGTAAAGTCAGGTAAATGTGTAACCGGGGCAAGTGTGTAGTTTGTTTATATTTATTTTTAAAATTGAAATACGGACGTCCTCTTGTTATAATACTAATGTACTAAACTTCATACTAGTTTTACAAACAAAAGTTCGCATCTCCTAACGTGTAATAACTTGAATATCTTGTGAATATATCATACCTTATTAAACAGGGGATATTAAAGGATAATGCTATAATATATAAAATGCGGAACAATTACACACTTGCCCCATTTTGCTGGGTAAGTGTGTAGTATTGACAGTGTTTAAAATTACTTTTTTTCTAGTAAACCGTTAATAATTATAAAAGGTGTATCTATTGAAGGCTTTCAACTGAGCATATATTACGTACTTCTATGTGTAAAATTAATCAAAATGTCTTATTATGTGAACAGTGTTACATTTTCTTCACACTATGCAATTTTTACTACACACTTACCTGACTTTACCTTATACAAGTTTTGCGTTTTTGTTACTTGAAATGAAGTCTACTTTGCACTCCTAAAATTTGAACATAACGATATGGAACATCTTGGATAGAAGTAATATGACAGGAACAAAATGATAAGGCCTGTTTCAGACGAGGTAGTTTGGTTGATTCAACTAAGTTGCCTGGTTACTCTCAACTAGTTGGTTGTCATTGAAGGCCTACTGAAGCCGCCGAAGCGGACAAGTTCACTCCATGTGAAAGGGTTCAGATGGTTCCCAATCATTTGCTACATCAGTATACTCCTTGACCGCCCGTTCAACTAGTGGAATCAACTAATCGCCTCGCCTGAAACAACCTTAAAGCAAAAAGCATTTTAGAACTTATCCGGAAAAAAAACACACTAATTCAACTTCTTCCTTTCAACTGTTTTCTCTTTCCTTGATCTAAAGTTTAAAACTTAAATTTTGTTAAAAAAAAATAAATGCTAAGTGCTAAACTTTATAAAAGAATTTGGATCTTGGGACCTCAAAAGTCCTGAAATGGCATTTATAGTTTGAATTTACTAAGAAATACTTCGTTGGTTTTTTTTTTTTTTGGTACCATTTTTTGTTGTTGCCTTATATCTACTGTTGCTAAAGCCCAACGTCTAATGTTATAATAAAAAATACTAAATTTTCTTAGCGGAATGATGAAGAAAACTGGGTTTCTAGAAAAGTAATAATGTATAATCCAAATTTTGTAGAACAATAATAATAATGTAAACTCTTATTCAAGTAAATGTTGAAATTGTTGATCATCCACTATACACTTCTGAATTCTTCTGTTAAATGAATCATGGGCATTATATGGCGATCCTTCCGTAATTTCTTAACATGCATATATGCTTTGCTGCATATATTTAGGTGTTGTTGGGGTATTATACGTTGTCTTTAATTGAAGCCCATAAAAAGTAATCGAGCGAGGTCAAATCTATGGAACCAACAGACCACGGTTCAGATCCTCCGTACGTCGTATTTAGAGATCGACGTAATTCCTATTTAATATTTCTCCAGCGATCTGTAAGTAATGATGTTGACACCCGTCATGTTGGTACCATACTATTAGTCGATGATAACACATCGTCTAAAAAGTCGCAGTACTTATTGCCGTTTAAGTGACCTCTGATAAAGAGAGATCCAATTCAAAAGATATGTTTGAGAGAGACCCGACTTTTTTTTATTTTAGTACCACGAATTGCGCTCCATACTTTGACATTTCATGGACGTTGCCGCTGTAACTATCGTAACCATTTTGGAGTTTCCACTACCCAGTAATACATACATATATGCCTATTCGTATGACCTCCAAGGGTTATGACTGTAATCATTAAATGGGATATGTATATAAAAATATTGCTTGAACCTTTTTTTCATAAAACTAACTGCTTTCAAATTTGTAGGAGCGGGGTAGAGGGGATAAGAGCATGATAAATGAACCACCCGTTATAACGCCATATACCTTATCTTCATGTGAGAAATGAATAATCGCAAAAATATTTGTATGGCATCCTCACATGTCGACATAAAGAAAGTCGTTTTCTTTTGTAAGCTATAATCTTTCAAAATGTTTAAAATGACAATTCCGGAGCCTTAATACTAGGTCTGAAATCACGTAATCTTCCTTGCATTGACTTTGGCTATTACTTTAGGAATTTGTGCTTCATGAAGGATGATATGTGTAATGATTCGCCGACAAAATTTCTATTACGTTATTAATATACATACTCTCCCTCCCCGTCGCTTTTTGTCCCCATTTCCTTTTCTCTCTTCCTGCGCGGAGAGCCCCAATTCTACTCGACTTCGTGACGGCATATCTCACATTCGCACACCATTACCTGCCAGTGATATTAGACTGCAGTTGATAAGGGCCGGTTCAACCCTTTGCATTTTAACGTGCCATACACTATACCTACATTATGTAAGCGATGAGTGGTGACATTATATTCAGCAATTGTGTTTTGTCTTTCGTTTGGCAATGTCATCACATTTTAAGCAGGTGATTTCAGAAATATTATCGTTCTGATAGATCTTAAAATTTTAACATACAAATAACAATACTTTGCTTTTGCTTCCTACATGTTGTATGATTTCTGTATTTCGAGGGTTTAATGCCATCGTGAGATACATTTCCAAAACATTTGTATTTCTATATTGCGCATTATATATTATATACTACACCAGATTAGACCAACATCGAGCGACCTACCATCTTGCCTTTTTAACTAAACCTATCTTTGAGAGCGGCTCTCTTTATCTGTTCCCGATTCTGCGAGCGAATTTGTAAAACCATCGTTCTTGTCAAGCTATCACATTGGCCCGAAACATATTGGAATGTGTCCTTCATCTTGGAAGAATCTACAACTGGCGTTTTCTGTTAGGTGTAAGAATAAAATACGCGTATGCCTATTTAGTGTGAAGTAACCGGTGAGTACCCTTACTGTCATTTTAACAGTCTCCATGACTTTGCTCAGTAGGCCTTTTGTAATGCAGTCTTTTATTTGAAGGCTACATGGGAAAAACGATCTAAGTCATTTAAAAGCGCAAAATGAGTTTTACGCGTTCGTTTATAAACTGCATGCCAAAAAAATCTTGAAGGAGCTGAGCCACAAAGCTGAAATTTTAGCAATGTTTAAGTAGTAAATCATAACTACTAGTTTTCAGTAGTAAATCATAACAATTGAAAAAAAATACCAACAATCAGTAAAAATTTATCAATAAAATATCACATCCTAACGACTGCGTATACAACTCTGTCTAACTCTGCGAAGCTCTGAATGAAATGATCAATGACATATTGTGGGATCTCATCCCAGGTTTGCTGTAGATGACGACGAAATTCTTGCAAGGTGTTTGCTGCTTGTAATAAACGCCTTATGTAGCGACCCATCATATCCCACACATTCTCGAACGGGTTTAAATCCGGAGAGCGAGCAGACCAGGGGAGAATTCTTACTTCCTTTCCTCTTCGCGTATGAAGTTCTGATAAATTATTATCAGCGACTTTTTATACGCAGCCAGTTGTTTTGTTAAGATTTCAGTTTTCTGACTGACCTGCTTCATGGTGTTGCAATTCTTTTAGCACGTAGTTTACTTTTAAACCTACTCTATCCAGTGGTGGCATTACAATTTATGACATACGAGTCTAAGTTAAATCAAGTTTGAAGATTGCTCGGTTTATGGAAAACCAATCTAAGTCAACTTGTTCTATGAAAAGGAGATCTGAATCCATTGCTGCAGCCAATCACATCTGCTTCATGCAAGCATATGACATGTAACCAGTGCATCTTTATTTAATTTTTTTTAAGGAGTGGTAACGCCTAAGCTATATTTTTTAACTTATCAGGCCCGGAAAAAACCGATTATCGTAATTGACCAGAGCGGGATTTGAACCCCGGACTCCGCACTGATAGCCAAACGTGCAAGCCACTCGACTACACTGTAAAAAATTACAGTAATTTTACCATGGTAACTCAGGAATATTACATGTAATAACGTTGTGAATTACCACAATAAATCATGTAAATTTTGTTTTATATGTTTTTTCTAGGATATTTAACATGGAAAAAGAAATTTCGGTAAATTTTATAGTTTTTTCATGTAAGTTTAAGATGTAACAAACATTCAAAAGGAAAATACAGGAAAAACATTTACAATTTTATATTTACTCTCAAAATTTACTTAAAAGTGTAAAATTGACATTTTTTTGGGGTATTTAGTGCACTTTAAAAGTAATTTTACTAGTGAACTATTAATTTTGCTGTAAAAATATGAGGATCTTTTTATATTTATTTGTTTTTACTTGAATTTTCGGGTAAACTATAGATATCATGTAAAATACGAAATTCATACGCCGCAATGTGATTGGTTATTGGATTATTTATCTGTGCGCGTAGGTAATTCTATTCGTTTGTCGAACTTATTATTGGCTCAATGATATCATGTACGTCACAAACAATCGTAGGTTTCGCGTAAGCGTGTTCATTCTTGATCCTGGTTGAGCGATTCAGTATGACCTATTAGGTGCTATAAAAGAATTAGGTAAGTTGCTTGCTCTCTTTATAAAAATACATATGAAAATTACTTCAGTGTTCGGTAAATATAGAGTTCATATAAATATTACATACGAATTTTACAGTACAATCTTTGAAAAACACATCAGCATGTGAAATTTACTAGATGGTAGAAATTTTACCTTATGAAGCAAATTTACCTGTAAAATTGTAGGCAACTTTGTTACCAACGATTTTATATGTAATTTTACTGCAACTTTTTTTACAGTGTATCAGGCAGGCTTCCAATGATACTTTGACGCGTGTTGTTATTATGCCATGCCAGAAAAGGACCTGTATGATGTAGTATTCCTGGTGTACCACTTTTGCACTGAGGTTCTTCCTAAAAAAGGAAGGCATTTGAGCACTTCGTCATATTGCCCATCAGAGGGCACTCCTACATGGAGAGCGACAAAGACTTTGGCTTAATTAACCAAAAGTTCATTGACGTCCATGAATGTACCCAAAAAATGTTCCATTCGTAGAACAAGTTTTTTAATGTTTTTATAAACAAACATGTCCATTCCCAACACGACCAATTAAAACACTATAATTTTCCAAGGACCACCTCTAGCAGTTGCGGTAGTGAGGAAGCCTATAATGCAGCAGCTATAGATTTTGTTATCATTGCTGATAGCGCAATCCTTACAGTTTCCCCTTCAAATGCTGAACTTCCTGCTCTTTATCATGAGTTATTGTTGAATTATGAGGTCTTGATGTTATTATGCACATCTCCATTTCATTTCTCTGTACATAGTTCGGTTAGGATTATAAACTATTGATATTCTTGAAGCAACAACGCAAATCTACTAAAAGATATAAAATTAAGTACTTACTTTTGCATGAAAGGTGCTTCAAACTATTGTATACCGAAACAGCTCAAACACAGCAGAAACGCATACGACACAACAAACAATGGCCGTCGATGAGAGAATAGCGGAATGGCGGTTAACCAAAAAAAAAATCAATACTCTATACACGATTGAGGCCAAATCACTCCGGAAATACACGAAGTCACTGCAAACGATATAATAACCTTGTCACAACGTTTTCATTGAGGAGGTTCTGTAAACTTTGTTGCCGGAAATTTTAGGGCAACCTTGTGTCAATGTTCATACTATTACGCTTGTCGCCGTAAATGTTACAATAATGTTGTCATAACCTTTGACAGTCAAATTTGTCGTCGACAATGTAGAGTTAAGCAAGTGAAAAGCTTGTCGTAAGTTTACATGTTATCTGGGATTTTACCTTGTATTTTTCAGCAAACAAAAATCTTCGAATTTAAAGAAAAAATACGCTGGTGGGTGTTGTTGCCGGTAAACAATAATTTCCAGAGGGAAATTATTGTTACTATCCTTTAATACCACCAAAAAGTTTATTAACAGTCATATTTATCTTAACTTTTTTTTGATTTGTGTTATAATTTTAGAAATACTATATATTTGGAGCAAATAGCGGGATAGTGTTGCTGATAGGGCGCTTCACCTTCCGAAAACGAGGGATTTAGCAGCTAAAAAACTTACCGTTGTTCACTACACTACTACACTAGTTTACAAACCCACTAAGTTTCATTTAAATCGGTGAGGCACACTTACCTGCATTTACTATATTGTTAGAATACTTATAATATATTTGATAACACGTCAACTCGTGTTGTCATTGAGCTAATGAGCCGCCGTTTATATTCTGCTAGGTAATATTACAAATTAGTTGCATAGTTACATGTTGATGTGGTAGTACAAAGTCTTACACGAAAAATTGCATGTTACTACTAAAGTATTCTTGTAAAAAATAAAAACATTTTGTCTGCAACCATGTCTTAACAGCTCTTTTGAACTTATTATAGCTGAAAGGCTTAAAAGCATTGGGGAGTTTGGTATAATTTTTTATCCCCGATACATGCAAACTATTTGCTGTCGTCTTTAAACTATGTTGAATTAAATAAATTTTAGGTTCTGTAATATTGTACGGATGACGGCTATTATTTTTGAAAGCGATTAATATTTTCAGCGAATGGAAATAACTCCTACACGAAGTGAGTTAATTGATACCGCAAATACATTTATATAATAGCAGATTTTTGTTTAAGAAAAACTATACTCGCAAAAATGCTTGAGCCCCATAAGACTAACAATTCTTAATATTTCAAAGCTTGCAGAGCTTTTAGTTGTCGAAGTTTAAAAATGACAATGTTTAGTCTAGATATTAGGGAATTGCACTGTGCATCCCACGTAAGAGTACAAGTAAGGGTTACTTGCAATAACTTTGCAGCGCTAGTGCAAGATTTGTAAGTTGTCAAAAAAATAAAATTGGCCTAATAGTAGACTAGTTTATACAGTTGTATCATTATGGGCAAATGAAACAATAATTTAACGAAATACTAACTAAATCGCAACATATTGAGCGATATATATTTATTTCAATACGAATACAGGTGTATGTAACATGAAAAAATCTAGTTTTAAAAATATTTAATTATGCATACACTACCTTATAATATGATTATATGTATGAGAATGCATTCTCATATTACACGCACATTAAATACAAATGTCCCTTTTACGGCAACTGGTGACACTCGTATGGATGCGTATTTGAAGGTATAGGTATTATAGGTAGTATACTGTATATAGTTCTTGAATACGTACAATACGCATGCATGTAGTCCGCATGTGTAGAATAAATGTTGCAGTTTGGTGAACACAATGGCTTTGTTGTGTACGTCCGTGATAAGGAATCTGCGCTGATAAGGAGGGCGACCGGTCGTGTTGCGATAACCGTTTCAAAATGGAATATTCGTGCTGTTTGTGTGCTCTCTCTGAGTGTGTCTTATCGCTTAGATATCAGCACCGAATGACTGAACGTTTTGGCTCTTATCTCTCTCGGATATGCGTCCCAGATAAGACTTCGTTACTAGCCTCGCTGGGCTATATTATCAGTGACGCGACCATTCTTTCACTGTCGCACTGAAAAAGAGATCTTTTAAGTTTTTTTTTTGTTGTTACGCTCCGCGCTATCTGGTAATTAAGTTTAGAGTTTACAACTCGTGTTAGGTTAAATACATATATTGAAATAGACGACCACACATGAAAAAAATTGTAACAAATTTTATTAATCATACATATTACATACGTAATAAATAAAATGATGAATTTTTAGTGTTAATTTTTAATAGCGAAAATTGAAGCAAAGAAGCGTTTGTTTTTCGTTTGAGGGAAGATGTTATTAATTAATTAATCATCATTAGCTCGGAAGTAAAATGGTCTATTCTCCCACAAATTCTTTAATGGAAATTAACTTTTGCGTTGCCGCGTAAATTCGAACGCTAGCGTCTATGCGCGCATGCCGGCATTTAGGTTGCCCTATGTAAAACCATTGTGCCTGGCAAAGACCGCATAACTGATTTTTCTGAAGCGGCGGTGTAAATGCTACCGACGCGCCCGCTTGAAGGTAAGGTTAAAGGTAGGTGTTCATTATTAAATATCGGACGGACGGCATGCATCGTACCGATCGCGTTTTACTATTAGTTGCATTGTTTTTAATGGAGCTGCGTCTATCTATCCGCATCGTACGCATCGCACCTCCGTTATGCCGACAGAAATTCGGATAGACGAATTAAAATCTAAGCGTCCGTACGCTGCCGATGATGTCATTCATAATCCGCCAAGTGCACGTGCTTCTTTGGCATTCGCATTTAGTATTTCAAGCAGTTATTGCCATGGACGTTGCTGCTTTATCGCAATTGTGCAAGAGTATGAAGAATTATATAATTTACGACATACACAGTACTTAAATCAGCAATCAAGAATTGCTTTCCATTGTCTCTTCCTAAATATTACAATAAAAATAGATACAGTCTTCCTTAAGGTTCTATAGAGTTCCTAAATGGTGTATTTTGTCTTGTTAAATGTTGTCTCAAAATATCTAGTAAAGTTGTAAACATTTTACATCATCTTCTATCAAATCCCGGGAATAATGTATGGTATTCTCCATACTTTAAGCTTTTCTTGTTAATGTTGCGTATCCAATAGCTTCGCTTTCTTTTCTTTTCTGATTATTTTGCTTTTTTCCTTCCTCTGCCAGAAAACTAGTAATAACAATAACTTCATCTTCGCTATTCATGTTACCAATTACAAATGTTTATCTGCGACAGTTATACGGAACTAAATGACGGCACTAGTGAGTAAAAATTGAAAAAAAAGCCTACGCATCATTTGGATATCCGTATAATGCGAAAGCAGTGGACGCAGTATGTCAAATAAAACCGATTCATATGATGCGTGCCGTCCTTCCGATATTTAATAATGGACGCCTACCTTAAGTGTGATCAGCTTTGTTCATCAGACGATCCATACGATGTAGAAGACCTCTGCATTTGGCAAATTTCTTCAAGGCTTTTTCCTTCATAATTTTCCTTCAGGTGAAGATGACCAGTAGTGTGACTACTACTCATCGAAATCAAATATTAGAATTAGAATGTTATATATTTACAACAGATTTTGACAAATCAAAGTTGGATCAGTTTTAGTTCGAAGGAACATATTTTTTACAGTGTATTTATTTTACAAAAATTTAGTTTAATAGTGCTTCAATATGTATTTGCAATCCAAGTTCATCGATATGTCAATAAAAAAAGGGAAAATTGCTGGAATTCGGTTTTGTTAAAAATTGACGTGTATGCGAAGTTGCATACTCATTGTACAGATAATATTTTAAGATTGTTAATATTAAGTGTAGTAATTTGTTTTATAAAATTAAAAAAAAAAAATTATGATGTAGACACACTTATCTTTATTTTATAGTGAATGTAAGGTGATTCCATAATTTTGCAATATTTTTCAATTTAGCTTAAACATTTCATAGTTCCATATGGTCACATGGGCATTCACATATATTAAATTTCCTATATTCCACATCGGTGAAATTAACGGACTTTTCTGAGGCAGTTTGCAGCTCTTGCGAAGACAATCGCAATCGATGTCTGTTAAAAAATTTCAATTCGAAAGCACTCACTAGCCAACCTCCGTGAGAGACGGACGTGTCTCGATTAATTTTTATAAAATTTCACGGCTATTTTGATAAAATCCTATTTATTTCAAATGCCAATCTAAAAATTATGGTTAATTGTTAAACAAGTTTATCATATTAATTTTACCCACATTTTACCTACCTAATTGTAAATTTTCTTCAAGGACGTTTTTAGAAGTACTTGTAATTAGACTAGTAATTAGAAGTACGAAAGCCCCTATTCGATGCCCTGACCAGACTTGCCCACTCTGATGCTTACCTATCACCTCCTTTCCAAAGGTATTCTGCGTCCATATCAACCTAAAAATAAAAGCATTATTTTAATTCTACTCCAAATTTTAGTATATTTATAAGTAATTTTATTTTAATGTATTCGACGAAATTTTGGGTTGGAGAAATTTGTACATAACCGCGCGCCAACCAGTTTGCGGGTATCGGTGGAAAACTTTTATAAGGTGGCAGTTCTAACATCACTAGTTAATGTGTATTCACGGCACGAACCAAACACCCAGTAATTTTGACCATCAAATGTTGTACATACTTATTTACCCGTCTTTTGAGCATAGAATTTTACAGATGAATGTCTCGATGATGCGGGAATTTTGAAAGTTAATTTTAACCGTATTTATTTTCTATGATGAATTTATATTGCAAAACTTGGAATTACTAACTAAAAACGTAATTGCTATTTAATAAGCGAACTTATTTGACTTACCTGAGATATCTATCTACTTTCTTATCTGCATTGTTTTATATGGCTTCACATTTCGAACCTTTTATAAATAAAAATCTTATGTGTTTCACACTTAAATATTTTCATTATCTTACAATGTTAACCAACAATCTTGATACTGGTTATATATAAAAGGATGGTATCTATCCATTCGAATTTTTTTTAATGCTAGCGCGTCCTCTAGACTGTTGCAGTCAGAAATTCTCACTCCGCATGCCATCTGGCATTTGAGAGGGCATACTCATGATTAAAAATTAATAAAAATAGATGACACTGGGATGTTCAAAATTGGATTTCAATAATTTAATTAAAGCATTATATTTAAAAAAAAATATTTTTTTATCCGGGCTTTGTGCTACCTTGTAGCATTACAATACATGCTCATCCCAACAAAAAGTGATCATCAAGATATAGAACGAGAAACCAATCAATAGTTTGAAATTAGAAAAATAACGTTATATTAAAAATTACTAGGAAATTAATAAAATTGCAACTAAGTTAATCATTAAAAATTAAAAATATGTTGGGGAGATTGGTTAACGTAAAATCTAAGACCATGAGTTTTAGATTTAAATTTGGAAAAGGCCACGTGGTAAATAGAGAATTATTTACAATATAAAGACAGTAAAAAATTATTGTCATTAGTTAAAATCATAAAATTGCGCAAATTCACTGTTAAAACTTAGCATTCGGAAGAATACTACTTTAATTGTATAAAAGCATAAAGAAAATAGACTAATAAACATATTAAAAAAGGGAGGCCCTGCAAAACAAATAAAATAGATCTATTGATTGATCTAGACAAATTGTAACTAATTGCTTTTTTTTTCATATAATGTAAACAACCCCAACAAATCCTCAAATCTTAATACTAAAAGCGAAAAAAACCTAATTGAAAACAATAAACCGCAGGCCTATTAGTCAATAGTCATATAGCTCGAGAGCTCGATGTCATTTCAAATGTCAGTTGTGAGTTTAAAGAAGCTTTTCTCCAAATACATGCTGGCGTAAACATTAATAGTATGACTGCTTTCTTTGATTGCACGATGATTTGCGGTGTGGGACATACCAGCTCAATGTTTTAGACATCTTAATTTTTTTTAATCCCAGTTTCAAAATTGCTGTCTTACCGACTTTCAAGAAAAGGAAAGTCCAGTATCAGATGGTGTATGTGCACATGGAGAAAAATGTAAGAAATTTTACTAAAATTCTAGGTGTTTAAGATTGTATATGCATTAAGAAAATGGCTACTTGATTTAACAAAGGAGTACTCGCGCACTAGTCAATTAAAAATGCTAAATCTGATAGGTACTATTATACCAGCAATCACAGTGCTGCTCGAGAGTAAACTACCACATCGCGATCGTTACGCTAATTACTCATGCTTTTATGTATCTGTTAAATCAAATTTACGTAAGATTCCTGTAACTAAAATAGACACTTTTTCAAATTTAATCAGTAGTAAATATTTCAGTAAAATTGATTTATCTGAAGCACATGTACAATTGCAACTTGATGGTAACACGAAATGATTGGTCACTATCAACACATATAAAGGAATTGGAAAATAATAATTGGTTCGAGTTCCAATTTTACTTATTTTAAAATATTTTTTTGCTATATGTTTCGATCAACGATCATTCTCAGGCAAAAAACGTTAAGCTTTGTTTAAATATAAATGATGTGTTAGTAAACCATTGTAATGTGATGAGAGAAAAAAATCTTAAGTTAAAGTCAACAATTAATGACATAACATATTAAAATCTATTAATATATCCGAGAAATAAACAGGAAAAGAGAATAGGAAGAGAATAGGGAAAAAAGTTTTTATAAATTGTTGTGGGATTATAATTTTTTTATAACGCAAAATTATCGCGATCTATACAGGGTGTTCCGTAACCTCGGTACAGCCTTCAACTTTCTTTTTGTAAATACAATATCCCCAATATATTGCAGTTTTAAAAGCGTCAGTACATTAAAAGGAAAATATAATGTACTTTAGCGCTAAACTCTTTCATTTCCAAGGCATCTTTGATTTTCTAAAGATTATGTCACTTGCACTGCTTGAGAAAGCGATTGTAATTTAATTACAACTTAGACTATGTGAATCGAATTTTGAAATATCTTAGTACGGACCTACTTATACCTGCAGGGGTGTTTCTAGTTGTATTTTAATATACTAGGTGTTCGTCACTAATGCGCAACCTCAGTCAACTTCAAATGGGTATATCTTACTTTTTTTTTAAATTTATACATATCTACATTTCTTCCTCACTACGATCGTTTCAGTCTGTTGTTTATCCTCCACAATCTGAACAATATTAGAATTTTGTTGTCCAATAGATTACAATCCATATAAATAAATATAACATAAAGAAAATTGGAAAAAAAGCAAATGTAAAAAATAAAAAAAATAATACATAAACCAAAATTGAGCCAAAATATTCTACATGCGTCGGTTATTTCAAGTAGTGAACTGTAGTTTATATCGCAGTGGTGTGAAATAATGTTAAAATTACGCGTCATAACTAACTAACTGAATTGTATTTTAATATGTTATTATGATCGCTTTAACGTATTTTGTTTTGATTTTTTACATTCCGTTTTTTCTCTCTACACATTATTTTAATGACACATCATATTAATATTAAATTTAACCTATATATTTACATACTGTTCATCTTATAGTTTGCCTGATGATGATATTACACCGAAACATGTAGCAAAATAAGAATTAGAAGTAAATCAAAAATGGAAAACGAACTTTTTATTTAATTGTTAATTAAACACCAATCTTCTAGTGACTTTACTTATTACCTATAAGACTTATTGCTGAAGCGGTGGAAAAACATCCATATTTATATAATTATATATTTATTATTTATATAAATATATTATTATATAATATTATATATTTATATAATTATATAAATATGGATGTTTTTCCACCGCTTCAGCAATAAGTCTTATAGGTAATAAGTAAAGTCACTAGAAGATTGGTGTTTAATTAACAATTAAATAAAAAGTTCGTTTTCCATTTTTATTTACTTCTAATTCTTATTTGCTACAGTTTCGGTGTAATATCATCATCAGGCAAACTATAAGATGAACAGTATGTAAATATATAGGTTAAATTTAATATTAATATGATGTGTCATTAAAATAATCCATATTTATGGATTGCCACTATATGCTGTGACTTCTGTCCTGTATTAGGGGATGAACCTTTCTTTGCGTTTCTTTTTTCTGTTTCGATACCACCACGATATCACTACAGCGTCCTTATCATCCGACAACTTTTCAGAAACTGCTATCTTAAGCTTAAGCAGTTGCATCAGTTTATTGTGGAGTAAGAAACCAGTTTTGTCAAACTCGTTTCATGAAACCGGTTTTATGAAAAAGGTTTCGTCAGTGTGCAGCCTGCCTTAAATGAATGACTGCCTTAGTATCTTACAAAACGCATTTTTTATATATTTATATATTTATTTTTATTGGCGTTTTTAATACTTTTTTAAATAAGAGTAAAGAACAGCTTAGAATACTTTACTACGCCTGAAACCTAAGCATGAAAATTGCTGAAAATTTAATAACCGAATTTTGAAAACCGGTTTTGCTGAAATCCGGTTTTTTATATCTGGCGATTTCCGCAGCGTTAGTATTTAATATTATCTTTTCTGATTAAGGTTCGCTGTTTGAATATTTAATTGATGAGGAAAAAGCGGCTATTTTGAGCAATATTAACAATTATTAATAATAATTTATTGCATAAATGATAATATAAATAAAAAGGATATTGCTAGAAATACCCGTTTTCTTCCCGTCAAGTAAATAATATCTTTTGATGTAACATCTCTGTTTCCAAATGTTCCTATTGATACAACTTCGCAAAATCTTGAATCTTTCTTAGTTTTTAACAATGTTGCTTTGGGTAAAATTTTGGAATACATTAAATTAACGAAACTGTGTATGGAACAAAATATCTTTAGCTTTAATAATAAGTTTTATAAACAAACATTTTTTAGCAAACCTCTTCCTAAATTATTTTGAAAAAGATATTATAAGTAAATTCCCCCCTTTCCCGAAATTTTAGATTAGATATGTAGATGATGTTCTTGCGGTAATACCACATGATTTGATATAGATATTTTCCTTAATTTCATTAATAATCAGTACCCATCAATAAAATTTACGTTCGAAATTAAGAATGAACACAGTTTATACCTTGATTTATTAATTACGATCAAAGATACATTCTACTTTCACATATATAGAAAAGCCTCACACCGAAACAATTATATACACAACTCGTCCTATACAAACTATAAACAAAAATGGGGGGGCTGACAAGCTAAAAATATAGCTTAGGCGTTACCACCCCTTAAAAAAATCACCAGATTATTGAACATACCGCTTGCGAAAAATAATTTTAAAAAGAGTTAGAATATACATACCCTGTAGCAGAAATTAATGGTTATAAGAAAGGTGTGGTAGATAAAATTAAAAAGAAGAGAGAAAATAAGAGCTCATTGAGAAATATAACTACTCTTATTCCAGAGAAACTAGCAGAGAAAAAATTGCAGATTTAACTTTTAACAAAGAGGAATGTGGAGATTAGATTTGAAAAACATTTATATCATATTAAGAATCATAATGCTGATAGATCCGTTTTAGCATATCATTTTGTTAATACAAGACACGTTTTTTCAATTAATGATTTGAATGTCTTCAAATTGTAAAAATCTTAATATGTGGGAAGCTATTTATATGAAAAAAAACATAATAATAGCTTACTTAATACAGATTTAACACCCCTTAATTATAAATATTTAGAATTTATTTGAGATAATAGTCCTGATGCTTGACTTTATCTTTTGTAACCTAGGATTTACTTATTATATATACATAGACTGAAGATTAAAGAAACTTCTGTGAGATAGAAGTTTATTTATATTTCGTATGTTAGTTAACTATTACCTATCTGTATGTAACTACAGTAACATTTTCGAAAGAAGTAATGAAGTAACTAAAGTATTGAAAGATCGAAATTATCTAAAGTATAGAGATTATCAAAGTGTCGAAAGTATCGAAATAATCAAAGTATCGAATTCATAGTAATGAATACAAACAACGAAAATAACGATTAGATAGAAGTAATGAAAAGTAACGAAATCTTATATCTATATACTAGTACCCAGTAAGTAATATCTGTTTTTCTCTGTGGTATTATACATATAATTTTGAAAGCACCTATGAACAATTTTCTCTTTCGGTTATAGACAACCGGTACATTATTACAGTGGTATAGTTGTTGTTCCGTTCTGTTCTCCTAGTCACGCTTGTCTGACGATCAACAGGTGACCATTCGAACTGCTCGATTCCCTTTTAACAACCCCCACCTCTTTCCCGAATATCCTCAGCGCTGCTTCTGATACCGTTCCATCGGGGGTTGATATTCTCATAAACGTGATGTGGCATCGTCTCTTCTGTAGGTCTAAATACGTTACGTACATATTCTATGTGTATTTGTGTGCGTAAGACATCAAATATTAAGAGGGGTTCCAGTCGTTATTGCGTTCACTGAGAGTTCGCAACCGGCTCCGTCTTTCATTCCTCTCGTTACGATTGCCTAGGATATGCGTGTACCTTGTGATTATAACGTGTGAATTTGTGCCGTTGGAACACGATATCTAATTGTTGTAATGGTTGTCTTTCACAATAGAATGGGTAAGTTAGACACCGTTAAGAATTCCATTGCACTCTTCTTCTGTCATAGTATATTATATAAAAAAAATAAAGAACACAGATATTTATATAAAACTTCAAAACTTCAGTTGTATGATTTAAATGTAATATATAGATAATGAAAACATTTGTAATAAATATATTTAACTTGTGTACGGACAATAATTAGATATTATGGAAGGATTATACAATACAGGTTTATAAAGTTGCCAAAAATAAGCGCACAGTAATCATGTAAATAATATAAATTCATGTCTGTCTTAAGATATGTACACTGGTATTCATAAAAAAAAAACGTACACTTAATATCTACTCATCGTTTTATGTACATTTAAAACAGATGTCATAAACGTCAATAATTCGAAAAACATTTTTAAAATATATTCAGCAATGCCCATACAAACATCAGAAATAATAAGAGCTCCAATCATAAATAAAATAAGATATGGTTGTTCTATTACATTTGCTGCTTAACAGTTAAATATAAATAAGCATACCACATAGTAATTATAATTAGACGGCAGAGTACCCACTTTATCAAAAAAAGTTGATTCAAGTTGACAAAGAGTTTGGATGATCTTCGAGATGACTTGGTGACATTTTTACGCAAAAATCTTTTTTTAAGTGCAATATACTCAACAAATTTTCTCTTTCAACTTAGAGCTAGTCGTAGAATTAAAGATTCGGACATTCACTACTTGCTGTACTGCTACAAAAATATATTTTTTACAAATGGCAATAAGCAATCGCGTATCTTGTATGGATTAAATCATTTTAGCAAGCGTAATACTTTTTTTCCACTTTGTAACACTGTTTTTTTTTCACTTTATGACTCTGTTTGTGTTGACATTTTCCATGTGAGGTTGATAGTGCAACTCGTGGTTTGACATTTTTATATATGTATGTAGGCTTTTCCATGGAATTGCGCATGACATAAGAATCGTGTCACAAACGGGGAAACATTGAAATTCCCTGCATGGATAAGAAATCCCATTTTAAATAAAAAAACGAGAAAACGTAAATTAATAAGAAATAGAAGAAAAATTGTAAAACACATGTGTTGCACGTGTACGTGACTGTTGTAATACTCACGCATTGAAAAAAACTTGTGCTCGTATTACAACGAATGTCAATATAACACTAGTGTTTTAATATACTATAATATGGTTGCCTTTAGAGCCGTTTTACACGTACAAGAATGTTTACATAAACCATACCAAAAATTATTTCGAAAATTTTGGTGAGAGAAATTTTCTAAGAAATTTCTAAGAAATGTTGTCGCTACACTTACAGGTCGTTTTACACAGGCATAAGGTTACTTCCATTTGCACTTCTAAGTTGTATCATTGTAAATCTAAACAATTATGATCCATATTTTGCTGGTTTATCGGTTAACTGCTATTTATTTAGGATTTCTATGATAACCATAATCAAATAACAATTTAATTTAATAAATGCGCCTGCTTATAACAACAAATATCGTGAAAATTCCGGTCAAAATTTATTCCTGTGTACAATGATCTGAAAGTGTCGCCACAAAATTTCTTAGGAAAATTCTCACCAAAATTTTCGGGATAATTTTTGTTATGATTTATGTAAAAATTCTCGTACGTGTAAAACGGCTCTTAGTGGTGAAAACATTTCTCAAAATTTTAGTGAGAGACACGTGCGTGTGTACAGAATACAAGAGAGAAGATTTGATGAAAGATTCACTTATAGTGCGACCAAGTAGATTTGAGACCCGGAAAATATGCGAACTAATTTGTCAATCTCGTTACTCCATTCACCCGCGCAGCTAGTTTTGACAGCCAATTACTGTCCCATCTCATTTGTTTTCTGGTTGTTTGTTTACGTTTCGCTATTTATCTGTTATATATCTCATTTTCTTCATTTTAACCTTTTTTTTTTCGTTTGTATTATTAAATAACAACTTTTGTAATAGCTAGCACGGTCAATCAACGATAATGTGGCGGTTATTATAAGTATAAATTTTTTTGTATACGTCCTCAATATATATAAGTAAATTTCAGCTATACCACCATGGCCATATCACCCTTCTATGTTGAAATGTGAACTGCTAGAAATAGTGAAACGAAAAAAAAAAACTTTCCGAGTATAAAATAGATAACTGTGCAATAGCTCGTGGACGTACCGTTTTAAGATTACCCCCTTACCATTGCGATTTAAATATAATTGAATTAATTTGGAGTATGGTAAAAAGAAAAGTAGCAGGTCATAATAATGATCCAAATACTAATACAGAGGCTTTAATACCTCAGTCATTCGAAGAAATTACTCCAGATTTGTGGGAGGCCGAGTGTGAACATGTCA
This sequence comes from Protaetia brevitarsis, assembly GCA_004143645.1. Classification (NCBI taxonomy): domain Eukaryota; kingdom Metazoa; phylum Arthropoda; class Insecta; order Coleoptera; family Scarabaeidae; genus Protaetia; species Protaetia brevitarsis. The sequence continues at coordinate 1,964,606 of RXPK01000112.1, forward strand.
AGCGAATTGCAAAATAATATATAGAACGTGATAGACTTTATGATGAGGTGAATGAATTTATCATACGGTTAAGTGATTCATGTAGTGAAATGGAATGGACACACTTTGAAAGTGAACTTTAGCTTTTGTAGAAATTGTGAGCGGATCTATTTTATTTTTGACAGATTTCTTATTTAAGTTTTTGATTTCACAAATATTAGTTTCAATACACAATACCTTCTGTAATTTTTAACAACAACGTTTAATATACGTTGTTGTAAATATGTCTTGTTTATAATAAATACATAATTAATTCTATATCACCTATGGTGTAATGTAAACATGTAATAAATTGCAATATACATTTCACTTCATTTTCTTAGTTGACCTTTGCAATATAGTACGTTTATTTATAAAGAAACAGTATAACCGAGTATAATGTCACGAACTTAAATTGTTAGAATAGAGAGAAATTCAAATTTTGCGCGGAAAACTTTTGTCTTCAAATGTACCGTTCAATTTAACTGTTGCTGCTTCAGGTTTCAATTCTACTTGGTTGCACTA
>RXPK01000113.1:0-12572 GCA_004143645.1 Protaetia brevitarsis
ATTGCTGTATTTAATTATATATTAACTAAAGAAATTACCTATCAATGGATAAACGTCGTATTCTCCATATTTTACAACACTAAGCTGATTAATTAAGTCTGGCTTCTCAGAAAAAATATGCATTTGTCCTGGATTAGAAAGCTTCATGTAACAGCAATGCCTACCGATATACTGGGAACATTTTTTGATTGGGCTTTTCAGTAATTTCCAGGGAAAGAGTAAACAGGTTAATATTGAAAGACATAAGTAGTGAATAGTTTATAAGGCGATGCCTACAAATATAGACATGTAAATATACAAACAGAAAGTTTTCATTAGAGATTACTACAAATGTACTGGTCAACAGAATTTATTCCAGCAAACGAAGGTAGCAAGTCGAAGTTATTTCCATATTGATATAATTATTAATTGACAACTTATGAAGTTATATGGCTTTGGTCACTCCATTTTGTCAAGCTTTTCTGCCATTTCACACGTGCTTCTATTTATGTTTATGTGTACTCTGAACCAACCCAACTTTTGAAATTATAACTTCATGTGTAAAATAACACATGCTTGACTGGAGTTCAATAATTAATAGAATCTGAACTGTGTCTATCAATTTCCAAACACTTCAGTTGTGGTGACACTAATTCAAAAGTATTTAAAAAATATTTATACTAATAATTAAACCATAAAGGAAAGTGTTATTATTTCATTTTGCAATATTTCTGCTTAGTCTGCTTAATTATGTTCACATCTTTTAAAGTGCGCAAATATAGAGTGGAAATTGTTAACTGATCTGTTGCTGGGAAAACCCTCACAAACATCACATTGTAAACATTTAAACATTCCATATAATATCCAACACAATGTTACTCGCACGAATTTGCGAAAAAACTATAAATTGTAATTATCTCAATACTCACCTGCATATTCCATTGCATTGAGGAAATTATTGCCAACGATTTTAACCAATGCAGGTATGATCCAATTCCTCTGGTTCCATCATCAAGCATCACCAATGATTGTGAAGTGATTGCTATCGAGGTGTACCTTGCTTCATACACTTTAACTAAAACAAAAATAAATGTTGATCTCCTCGGTAACTTTTACATGTAAACATTAAGTGCACTCATACTTTAAGAACACCCTCTTTCTAGTAATAGGTGGGTGTTATTATCCATAGTTGTAAGTATTGATGACATTTAAGTGTACAATAGGATTATAATTAATACTTATGAATGATCACTTAAAAACTGAGCACAAAAAACGTAACGTAATAGAAATGTCATACTGAAAAAAAATAATAATAAAATGGTGGCTATACACCGTACACGTAACAAGAATCCACAAATAAGAGACGAAGAGAACAAACGAATTTAAAAATAAAAATGGGTGTGAACATCAAGCGACATAACATAAGTGCCTAAACGTGGTATCTTTATTTTATATCGTGAATCGAATAAACTCATACAATCCAAGTGCTGCTATAAACACTGCACCGTTACACCGCCTAAATTTCTTGAATAAATGCAGACGATCTACACGATTCACTGCCTGCTCAATACGAATTTAATTATGAACGGGATAGCCACGCTCATTTACTATCGATTCGAAAAAACGGAACGGAGGCGGGGAGGCCAACGTCTCTACTATGATTCTTTCTGATACTGGTGACCGGGGCTTGCAACAATTTATGTCAAAGTAAAATTTGTGACGTCATCAAAGTTGCCATTTATATGGCGAGTTTGAAGTGAGTTTGAACCACTGTGACACCAAAAATTTAAGTACTTTGATCGTGTCATACAGGCTCTCAAATCTTGTTCATAGCTATTTTAAAAATTGCGAGAATCAATCAGGTAACAACAAAAATATTATTTCATTTTAAATATACTTATTCGTACTGGTTAATTGTAGTTTGAAAGACTAAAATAACGCAACAATAGATAAATTTATGTATTTACATTCTTAGGTTACCACACTAAATGAACTAAAAAACAATTCTCTAAAACCGACCGAATTATTTATTAACAACAGTTTACGTTGAGTACCACAATTAATTGGTGTGATAGATTGATACGGTACGGATTTAATATATAAAAGTTGGGCATAAGGGTATTTATATGAAAAAGCAGTGCTCCAGGCAATATTAAAATAGTAATTTGAGGTTAGGTGCAATTGGCTTATTAATCAAAAGTTTCTAATTAACAATTTACCCGCGTCAGGATTTCATATTGTACAGCAAAGATTTAAAAGGGTATTAATATTAATACTACAAATTATGATGAATATGTAAGGATAAGGGTACGTACAGTAAACTGTGAGGAGATTAATTATTATCCAGGCAGAGCCATCCAAGGTAGCTCAAACAGCTAGATACGTAGCTTGTTATATCATGAAGGCGCAGCTATCTGTTCGTAGTTGATTGTGGCCGTGCGATATTCAATAATTGAGCAAAGCTGAATGAAAATAAAGGATTATTAGCTTTAAATTACAATACTAAACATAAGTAGACTTCATTTACCTAACAGACGAGGTAAACGTCATTAACTTGCAAATTCGCCGCCATGCAATACCATATTATAAACATAACCAACTAACCTATAACTATTCATGTTCAACTTTAAAGATACTATGTTGTGCCTACTGCTTTTTAAATTGCATGCTTGTCACATCTTCCCAATATATTCCACCAATTAGTTATAGCTGTCAACTGTCAAAAGGATTATATTCCGCATTTGCAGTAAAGTGTGGGAATTTGCGTTTATACTTGGTATATATTTAATTAAAAATAAGTAGTTATTACAACTAAACCATATCGAAACCATTGTGTAAACAATCGAAGGAGTTAATAGCTTCGTTAATCGTGTATTTCGACGCAGAACCCGAGAACAACGGGCCATTACTCCCGTTAACTTTTGTGCGAGAAGTATATATATACATATATTTTTAATGTCATATTCTTTACAGTAAATTCGTTTTTAGAGAGTAACGAGTGTTCTAAAATTCATGTTGCAAACAAAGCAAAAATTTCAAACATGAGTAAACAAGGAATACATCCACTGACCCAAAACGAAAATGCATACAAAATAAATGTTGTAAAAAATTGATTATTCTACTCATTGTCAATGTGGTATTGCAAACACAATTTATGACATGTACGAAAACAGGAGTATATACAAATATTGTTTACAGAAGTGGTTCTTTCACATACATTTTTCAGACTAACATAACACATTAAACATTTTGAACAGTGCTCTTAAAGAAAGAGACATTTCTATGGTTGAAACACATTGTTGTGGTAGATATTATTTGTCCTCAAAGAAAAGGGAGTTTGTTATGAAACGATGGATGAAATATGGCAGATCGGAGGATACATACAATTGAATAAAGTGGATTGAATTAAACTAGTCTGAAAATTTGACGTACTTGGTGTACAACATATTGGAAACGAAATTCAGAAGTAGTAAATCAGAGAGACTGGTTTGGATAGAGAAGAAACTTGCCATACTAATCGTTACTGGTGAATACTTAAGCGATAATGGTCCCGATTAAATTTATTGTACTCACTTGTCCTCTTTGTGTATTTTTTTCCACTGCTATTCATGATCAACATACCATTTAAATCCCTGATTTCAAAAAGAATCATCAATAATATTAACGGTAAATGTTATTTTAAGAGTTTGTTTATTCCCCTGTCAGAAGTATTTGACAGTTAATAACCTACGTTTGTTTACATTTTGACGAACAGAAAATTTTCAAAACACGGTCGGTCACGTCATACGCAAACTGGACTCACGTAGTACCTCGTCTGTTATAATAAATGAACTATAAGCAAACTGTATAATAGTTAATGTAGTGTTTTTTTTTGCATTTGAATGTTTACTATTTATTCATTTTCGCAGCTGTCATTAAACTTACAACTTTGAGTAATTACTTATCTATATTTTTCATTTTAACTTGTATATTTTTAGTGCTCCTGCAGATGTTCAAATTAAAACGAAATATCGAGGTATTTATTTAATTTTATTTTGACAGACCGAATACCCGTATAATTCTCTGAGTGTTTTTATATATATAATTGAACTCCTGAGAGATGCTGCATTTAAATTTCCCGCCACTATTTTTAGTGAATTCAAAACGTAAAAGCATAAAATAATTATTAATTAGCTTTGTTTGTTTGTTGTGCTTTGTAGCAGTATCTACTGCACGCCATCAGAGGTAATTGAGAGCGTCTCAGAGTTGGATTTAAAGATGATACAAAACAAACGCGCCTCGATCCAATAAACCTAATTTTATTATTTACTATTGTTAGATTGTCACAGCTATTATAATAGGAAAAAGTAAAAAGTAAATTTTTCAAATTAATGAACTTAGACTGCAATAAAAATGCATCATGAAGTAGTACTTATGTTCCTACCAAGTGAAGTTTTTTAAAATATAATGATCGTTCTTTACATCAATCACATTGGTATCATTATATTATCCATATCGTGCATATTTGATGCAGGTAAAATCGGATTACATTTACAAACGACAGTTTACATCAACGGTGTTAGCCGCGATTAGTTATGTTGCACAAATTGCTCGTAATGCTGCGGGACGTCGGATCGCGAGCAGAAAAGGAACCTCTTTGTGATCTGGATGTGCTTGCTCTAAACAAACAAACACGCACAAATCATGCTCTAAAATATAAACAAACGCGTAAAATTCCTTGGATCTGCTTAGATCAGGCAAACAAACAAACCTAATGTACTACAAAATCGTAGGTAATTTTTTGTTTCAACGTTGAAGTTACTAAGAATAATTGCGGGTAATTTAAATTTAGCTGTGCGGATCCCATTTCACCTGCTTGTTGTAATTGATACGGTGTTTTCAAAAATTGCAGCAATTAAAATATTAAGGACTAGAGTGTATAACAAAATGGAAGTAACAAAAGTAAGAGAAAACATTTTTTTTCGTATGAGCGAAAGCAGAATATTTTAATCAAATATTTATGGCAATTACGGTGGTGTAGAAATGATTATGTTTAAAAAACGTTTCTTAGAATGTTTACAGTTACGTTTCTGGCATGTATTCAAACGCAACGTTTCTTTTGAGACGCTTCTGAGGGCGGACATATCGCATGTTCTGTACGGTTAACAAAAACGTTTCAAAGTAATAATTGTTTCAGCTCTGGAAACGTGTCTGTTACCGAATTTTGTTTAGTGGGATGTGTCATAAATATTATAGCCAACTGGCTTCGGCAAACCAATTTGTTTACAAATTTATCGACAAAAATGTTTACTGGGAAAAATATGATATGAATAAATCGAAATATGGACAAAATAAGATAAAGCTCATTGTAAAATGTTGGTAACATTTGGCATTACCAAGGAATTCCGGTAAAGTATTCAATTGGCAACGTTGTAAAAACAATGATATGGTAGCGGTTAACAACGCAGAGATGGAATACAAAATATAACCTTTTAACAACAGAACAACTAGCTCTAATAATCTGTATAATTAATCTTCTTGATGTAGCGTGTTTGGGTGTGTTTACTTATTGTTATACTTTGTTTCAAAAACAGAGAGACGAATTTATGAACACACCATTTCACAGTTAATTTTGATTGGTTGAAATTACACAGCACCTATCGTATGTTCGTATTGTATGTTGTACGTAATTCTGACAAATATTTTGATATTTGTTCGTAACCGTTCGCTGTATTGTTGTGTTTATCATTTTTTTTTCAGGGATAATTAGAGCTTGCAACTGGTAAAACCCTTAAAATTTGAGTGAGTTACCAGAGGAGATAGGCAACTCCATGTATATACCTATTAATAGTTTTTGCTAAAAATACCAAGGGACGTTTATAGATGGCGTGCGCCAAAGAAATATTAAAATGTACTTCTATTTGAATTTTTATTACAATTGACAATATATAAAGATGTACCATGTGATTCAAAATGATTGTCGTAAGAAAAAAACTGTTTTCCGGAAAAAAATTATCTATACTTATTACCAATTTAATGAGCGAAATTTCATACATTAAATGAATTTTCTTGACATTTAGCGACATTGGCGTGCGTGTTGTAGTATCTTTCGATTATTTATCTTATAATTTTTTTCAAACGTTTATAATTTACATCTAATATCACCAACAATAAGTATTTCTGAATACTGGAAGAAATAGGGAATTTATCTGTGGTAATAGCTCAACAAACAGGTAAAAAATCATATTAACATAAGTGAACTAGTTTATTACATTTTATAATTTTATAGGCTTATCATACACTTCAGCGCAATCAACAATCAAATCAAAAGAAAGTTACATTTTCATCCCTATAAAGTTTCTACAGTATAGAAATTATTACCATTAGATCACGATAGGCGATTGGAATATTGACATTGGTTTAATAACAATTTAAGGGACGATGACTTGCTAAACAAATCATTTTTCTCGGATGAAGCCTGGTTTTATCTAACAGACTATATCAATTTACAAAACTATTGTATCTGGTCTGCAGAAAATCCACACGAATTTCGAGAAACGCAATTGCATCCCGTAAAAGTTGGAGTATGGTTACTATGTCCAGGACAACGAATAATAGGGCCAATTTTCTTCGAGGAAACTGTAACAGTCCAACGTTAACACAAATGTTGGAGATTGTTTATTGCAGAGTTACAAGAAAATGAGCTTGAAGCAGGTTATTGTCAGCACGATAATGCTCCAGCACATACTGCTCGACAAACCTGCCAATATCTTCAACAGTTTTTTGCTGACAGGTTCGTTAGAGCATAAAGATGGCCACCAAGATCGCCTGATCTAACCCCATTAGATTACTTCATGTTCGGCTATCTAAAAAAATAGGATCTATAGAAACCGCATGCATACCATAGAAGAACTGAGAGATGCAGTTTTGTCACTTAATAAATTATACTATTCTATTGTTATAATTTAAAGTAATAAATAAATTTAGTTAAACACCAGTTAGTACTGAATTGTAAATCATAATTTAGTAAAGTTAAATTAATTACATTTATTTTTACAAGCAGAAACACCAATCCATAGTCGTTTATATAATGCGGGTTCAAATATAGGTTACGTTTTCCTTATTTATGACAGATCCGTTTACTTTCTTATGTTCCAACACTGACTTAGACCTTCATTTCAAACACGCGGCATATACTTACACCGTTACTATCTATAGGAGCGGAATTGACAATCATTTTGAATCTCTGTGTAGTTATCTCTGGAGTTACCTAATTTCCGGATTGGATTTTCCGCGATTTTTTCCCTTTTAATTCTTAACCTTGTTTCGATAGCTTCTGCGCCGACTTAGGGAATAGGAAGAAATAATAAAAACACCGGTTTTTTTTTTAATTTTTTTCAAATAATATACGAGTATAATATAGTGTAATGAATAATTTACAATAAATAATAATATTGTCACCTTATATTTTGGCATCACACTGTCCGCAGGGGGTGATGTATCATATATACTTATCCTGTCTTTATCGTTATCTATTACATAATTTTTCGTTTATTATTACAAAAAATTTGCACTAAAAAGTCTCTCTTATCACAAATATTGGCAACACTGGAAATTATCATATCATATACATGAATAATACAATACAAAACGCGACTCTATCAACACTTTCTACATCTCCATCCGTTTTTTTTTTATTAATATAATACTGGAACAGCCACCATCATGTTGTTTTTGTGTGTGTTTATTTTTATTTATTTATGTCGAATTAATATTTGATTAAAACTCCCCTTTTTCCTTTTATTTTGATATAGGTAATATCTTTTTTTTTATTATTTAACACTGAGCATATTTGAATACTATTAATTCTCGTTTACAAAAATATTTTAATTATTATTTTTTTTTTAGTTAATTTTCAAAACAATCTGATATATAAATTGTGTCCCCCGTGTAGAGTAGTTTTAATTTTAAAGTGGGTATAATAACTCCACTATTTTTTTTTTAAAAATAGAATTACGCAATTACAGTAGTAGAAGCGAATTACTTTTACCGCTTCTGTTTTCTCGTGAATAATTGCACTATTTCGTCTTCAACGTTGGCTACCTGTTATCTTCGACCACCACTTGTTTAAATAGCTGCATTCCCGTGGACATCTGCGATTTCATCTCGTGATTGCCGAGGGCTGCCGTACCGTCTTTCGCTATGAACAACTGCAGGCCAGAATCTAAAAAGTACAGAGAGAAATTGCCGGTAAAATAATGCCGAAGAAAATCGTTAATTCTTACGGCCTATTTGCACCGGTTATACTTAACCTCACTTTTGGTTTCAAATGACAAGTATTGCGGCAAGTGAAAGAAGACTTTTATTTGTTGTATTACGGTGTTTTATTTATTGTTGTCCGGGAGAATATTTATTATTTGTACACATTTGAAACAAATGCACGTAATATCTTAATAAAATAACATCAAAGTTTGAAAGATGATGATAATTGGACGAGTTAAAATACATATTTTTTGTGGATACGCCGCAGATAAGTAAATGAAAGGGCAGAATATTTTCAGTTTACGTTATTGAGGGGCACTTAAATTTTTTCCGGCGCGATTTAGGCGTAACCAAATGTACAACATTATTCTATAAAGTTCATGTACTATTAACAGACCGAGGATACATCATTATTGCAAATTTCGAGCCATGCAATACCAGATTATTAAAATAACACTAACATATAACTTATTCATGTTTATTAAAGATACTATGTTGGTGCCTACTGCTTTTTAAATTGCATGTTTGCCATATCTTCCCAATGTATTCCACCAATTTAGTTATAGCTGTCAACTGTCAAAGGGTTATATTCTGCATTTGCAGTAAAGTGTGGAAATTGCGTTTATACTTGGTATATATTTATTTAAAATAAGTAGTTATTACAACTAAACCATACGGAAACCATTGTGTAAACAATCGAAGAAGTTAATAGTTTCGTTAATCGTGTATTTCGACGCAGAACGCGAGAACAACAGGCCATTACTCCCGTTAACTTTCGTGCGAGAGTTTGTATAAAATCCATATATTTTATTGTCATATTTCTTTACAGTATTTCGTTTTTGGGGTAACGAGTGCTTAAACATTCGTGTTGGCAAACATATGCAAAATTTAATCCACACGTATACAAGGAATTACATCCACCTAATCACAAACGAAAAATGCATACGAAATAAATGTTGTAAAAATTGATTATTCTACTCATTGTCAATGTGCTATTGGAAACACAATTTATGACATGTACGAAACAGTGAGCATATGCAAATATTTTTTACAGAACTGGCTCTTTCGCATACATTTTTCAGACTGACATAACACATTAAACATCTTGAAGAGTGCTCTTAAAGAAAAAGACATTTCTATGGTTGAAACACATTGTTGTGGTAGATATTATTGGTTCTCAAGAAAAGGAAGTTTGTTACGAAACGATGGATGAAATATGGCAGATCGGAGGATGCATATAATTGTATAAAACGGATTGAATTAAATTAGTCTGGAAATTTGACGTACTTGGTGTACAAAATATTGAAAACGAAATGCAGAAGTAGTAAATCAGAGTGATTGGTTTGGATAGAGAAGAAACTTGCTAATACTAATCGTTACTGTGAATACTTTAAGCAATAATGGTCCCGATTAAATTTATTGTACTCACTTGTGCTTTTTTGTTATTTTTTCCACTGCTATCATGATTAACATACTTTAAATCCTGATTTTCAAAAAAGACAACACTAATATTAACGGTAAATTTATTTTTAAAAGTTGTTTATTCACCTGTCAAAAAGTTTTGACAGTTAAATAACCTAATTTACGTTTGTACGAACAGAAAATTGCAACCACCGTGGGCGTCAAGCAAACTGACTCACGCAGACCTCGTCTGTTATAGTAATGAACTATACTAACCTGATTGAAGCTGAAATGGAATATCCTGATGTGTGAGAAGGATTGAAAATAATTTAAGTTTACCATTAACCTACGACGAATACCATCCTATGACGCGAATGCCCATTTGTTATGTTTTATCTAATAAACAAAATTTTCAGCATTATCTGTTGCTTTTATGAATACTGTAATTCCTGTGGCTGACCTGACAACAATAATGAAAACTCGAAAAACTCGTATCAAGAATAAAAGTCACATTCTCCTTCTTCTGGTTTTCTGTCAAAACTGCAAGTACAAGTCATTTCACACTGTCTGACACTGTTGCCATCCGTTTTTAATACTAGCTGAGCTTTATTCCTAGTTTCGACAGTACAGAACATATTACTTAAGCTGAGCCTCTACTTAACTAAGTTTGTTATTAGGGAAAACTGGTGCAAATAACTGTAAATGTAGATTTACTTTCGGCAGAATCATCTGCTTGTTCTAGATCCGTATTCTTCAATATCTCCGCTATGAGGTGATCGGGATTGACTCGAGTTTTCTACCTGCCGTAGTCGGACAATTCGGTTCTTGCATTGGCCTTCTTCCTTCGTCCAGGGCGCTTTGCCATTAATGAACCTTTCCGTAATACTAGGCTGCCAGAGCTTGGATTTCTGTAAATGGGAAATGGAAATAGTGACGATATTTGAGAAATTCTACATGGTTTAAAACCATCAATGTTTGTCAATCCTATAAAAATACGAAATTTGCATAACAATAAAGTGCCTAATTATTTTTTCTTTTTTTCAAATAGTTAAACAAATTCCTTATACAGGGTGTAGCAATTAGTAATAGGCAAATCATTCGAAGTATTTAGTTGATGAATGGTCATTCAAACTATATTTTAATGATCATTTGAATGCTAAAGTTATTTTTCGAAACGGTATAAAAACTGTCTATATCTTTTTAGCAGACTTCAATTATATGTTTGTGTATCGTTCGTAACATGCACCCTATTTTTATACTATTGTTCGATTTAAAAACATAATACAGTAACAAAGCAAGTGTAGCCATTAATTGATCATTGTGTTTTTAATAATTTATCAGTTTCATTGCAATTTTGAAATGGGAATAGCATGGTTTACGATTAAAAGCATAAAAGGATAACACTATTCAAGTATGGAAATGAGTATTTAAATGCAAAAATATATATATTATTGTGTTTTTCTAATGTAAATTTGGCTGGCTAATGTTTTAAAAAAAAAAATAAATAAAACTTTATAATTAAATCTGCTTTTTCTTTACAAATACCTATTTTTATACGTTTAATGATATTGAAAAATACAATCCCACTTCGGTGTATAGCTGTGAACTTACGAATATACATGATATATCTAGACTTCACCACTGTAGATCATGCACACTAGTAATCTACCAATGACTTCTATCAGTTGTGGGTACGTTGCCAGGGTGGCTGTACGTTTTGGGTCTCCTAAATTACTAACTTGTATATTACTAGTCTTTTACTTTGTTAAATATCGAAATTGATACTGAAATGTTCCTTCTAAACCCCTCACCACAAACTGCACTAACTGACGTACGTTTCGATAGCAAGCTATCATCATCAGCCGAACACACTGAACTAAAACTCCTAAAACTATTTTTTTTTATAATTTAAAAAAGGCATGGTACAATAATCACGTCATGCACTGCCGTCATGCTTACTAGTCACTAATTCCTAACCCTCTAATCTATTATTAATAAACTGTAAAGACAAGAATTAATGCTTAAATCTGAATTATTAAAATATGTTTGTTTTTATATATTTATACCTCATAACAATTTAATGCAATAGTTGTTTCTGTTTTAACACTAACTTATATGTCAACTTTATGGTTTTCTTCAGCATATGTAGGGCTACACTAAATTTGCAAACTTCTAAATTTATGAGCCAAATGCCCTTGTAACGCGTTTTAATTGATCTTTTAGTTTGCCAAATATACATATCACAATCTTTACAAGATTTTTATAATACGTGTTTTCAAATTATCTACTTGATCTAGGTCACCTAAAATATTTTAAGATATTCTTTGAAGTAGTAACTAGTCAAGATGAATTTAGAGAAAATTTTTGTTGACTTCGTGTAACTTGATAAGAGGTAATTTAATATATTCTTTTCGTCTTGTACTAATTCTAAAGTCTCTGCTATTTTTATTTTTATTTGTTTTAGTTTTTAATGGTGTCATATTACAACGTCTTCTGAGAACCCATTAAATCACGATTTTAATATTTTATTTGATTCTTTATTATATTCGTTCGTAGATAGAGGGAAATAAGTAAGCGATTACCAAAAGTTAATAGCGTAGTTGTTTTTCATGAATGTTTGAATCTGAATAAATCTGTTATTAGATGGCTTTCTATATTTATCTTTTCTAATTTATTTTATTTCTTATTACTAACATTATCTAGAAACAATCCATTGTGTTCCTCTCATGGGTAACTAATGAAGGAAATTTTGAATTTACTGTTCAAGAAAATCTCTAATTGGTGCACTACTAGATCAAAACACAAAAAATGTCATCGACGTTATCAACCAACCCGTTAAAATATGGCAAAGTATCTGAAGATCGGTTTCAAATTTCCACATAAAGAAGTTAGAATAGGAGATTAAACTGTTACCCATTGCTGTCCTTCAGTTTGTTGGTAAAAAGATAACG
>RXPK01000113.1:15565-88174 GCA_004143645.1 Protaetia brevitarsis
TCGTTACTTGCTTGTTTGAAGCCGCTACGGCTTATTAAAAGAGTGAGTGTACCGAACACAAACGGAGCAAATTAGATATATGCTAATACTATTTCGACTCGGTGCTGCTCGGGTCGAAATTATCTTACTTGTTTGTTAGGTGTATTATAGTTGTTTATTATTAGAAATGCACTGCAGTCGGGAACACAAATAAACGACAGAGTAGCTATTTATATTACAAAATATGAAGCACTTAAAGAGATCGTGATGACGCACATTGAAGAAACTGATCTAACAATATCTTTTTACTAAAACACACTTTTCCCACGCTTTAGAAAATCTCTACCATAAAAGTATCAATTATTGCAGCTTGCACTACTTACACTAATTTTTATAAAAGCTGGGTTAGATATGATGCAAGTTAACGCACTTACGGATCACCAGATAACAGGAAAAATGGAAGTCATGCGATGCCTTTAAAGAAAATCTCGCCGATTTGGGTAAGCGACTGAACAAGACACTTTTTAAGCAATTTGGATTTTTAGCCGTCAAGATTGTATTCAAGAAAAAAAGGAGAATGCGTTGGAGATCTACAAAAAGATGAGTGACTTTCAAGAAAGGGCGCTGGTAAAACTGATGACAAATTATTGATATGTAACAATGTTTACTGTGGATGCAATTAGCCAAATCCAGATTCTGCATAATAATAAGGCAGCTATTTTGGCTACATTTCATTATAAATGTTCAACCGACCGGGGTCGACACATTATTTATTGTGTAACAGCTTGTCCAAAAATTGCTTCTTATTCATACATGACCTCTTTTGCAAAAAAAAAAAATCAATGTTCTATTAGGCCGATTTATGAATGTTTTTTCTAGAGTTATTTTTGCAAAGATTGCATTGGAAACATTGTCAAAACTAAACGACTCGTTAGTTCATTGTTGTAGAAACTAGCTTCCAAAAGATTTACACTGCGACCCATAAACAATTCACTTGGTACCTCATTGCCGCAAATTTATTCAATGAAGTTTACTTTTCTATATTACAAATAATAAATGCGGGGGAATTGCAGTAGGACTTGGATGCCAAAAATTTTCGTCATTCAATTCTGATCTGAGCACATATAACGAGCAGAGCGGAGTTTCCAGCGCTGCAAAACTTGCTGTGTGTGTAAAGGTAAGCAACAAATTTTGCAAATGCAGAAAGTATGAAGAGAAGAAGATAATGTATGGTGCTGGAATAGCTGACTAATGTATGTTGAACTTATTTGTAAAATTTTTGCTGAGAAATTTTGAACGCGTTTTTCTCGAAACATGATTTTTCAAATCTGCGTAAGTGCTAGTTCTTCATGTGTTCAATATATCACTTAGTTCTTTGTTTTCTTAATGTAAACAGTTTTTTATTGGAGGGTATACCTATTAATATACTAAAATTGCAATATTCCACATTTTATATCCACATAAACACAAAAAGAAATAAAAATAATCAAATCAAAGTCCAGGTATCGGCCACATTGTTTGCTCGGACTTATTTGGTTAAATTTAGGTATAACCTCCAACAAATTTAATATATTTCTAACTCTTCTTTTATTTTCAATTTCGGATCACTTTTGCGTATGCTAGATGTTATAGCAGTTTGACCGTGTTTTCTGTTGACACATTTGCTACCTAAGATACAAATAGCGGACGTTATAGTGGTCTTGTCATTAAAAAAAATATATTTTTTTAATGTTCAAGTTTTAATATATTTATTAAGAAAAAGCCCGTATTTCGTTACTACCTTTCCCTTTGTCTTGAAAAAAAAGTTCTTCAAGTTTTATTTTGGGACTTTTCCGATTATTATATATGTAAACCTCCCCTTTAAAGTATTACAACAAACTCTCAAAACATTTTGAAAATCTTCCATGTGTACGTTTCAGCGCCATGTGCGTGATCTAATTGATAGTGAATGGGTTTTATTCCCACATTGAGTTTTTAATTTCATAAATCACAATAAATATTTATAATTATCCCATATTAATCATCAACTTTTATTTTATATTTGTATTTTACTCTTACCTTTGTTGTTGTACTTTTATTATGACCGCTGTCACATTACTATTATACCTTATTTAGTTTTTTTCCTTTTTATCATTAGTATTGTTGCCATGTATCATCATTCTCTGACGTTTCCTATACTTCTGTTTTTGTGGTCTGTGGAAAAAAGTTTACTTTACTTTACTTTACTTTACTTAGAAAGACTAAAGCAAGTACAACAATTCAGTATTTAGGAGTCATCATCGATGAAACAGAGAAGACAGGAAACGGATATAACACAAAGAATTGAGAAAATAATAAACTGATATTATGCAATGAGTAATGCGTTTATTGGTAAAAAAGAAATATCAGAAAAATTTACTATATGATAAAGTTAAAAGTTAAAGTGTTGAAAGTTAAAATACAAAAATAGGTATTTTAATTTTCAACGCTTTAACATATAGATTTTAAATTTTAAAATTATAACGTAATAATGTAACTTCACTTTCATAATATTTTAAATTTAACTAAACAATGTTACCTATTCCAGTATAAATTTTAATAATAATAATTTTCAATAATAGAGTCATGACACTAACTAATCTTGTTTTAAATATATATCATCTCATATAATTTTATTCCACTGAAAAAGGCAAATTCGCCGAAACATGTAACATGTATCGAAACTACACATTGATCAACGTAACGAAGAGCAATAAAATTTTTGAATACAAGTAAATAGGCCTCTTATTAATTCGTCCACGAGCTTGAATGTTGTCTCCGTCCTGGTTTTAATCTTTTAAAGTCAGCAATTTCAAGTTAGCTTGGAGTGCAGAATGACACTAAGATTTTTTTTCGAACTTCTTCCGACAGTTTTATATCTTCACTTCCGAGTTTTAGGAATTCAGGATCATCTGAGTTCCTCCTTTTCGTGAATGCTGTTGTGGTCGTGTTGAAGGGACTCATTTGTCCTTCATTGTCCAGCTTCACTAGTAGCTCGCCACGACCAGGTTCCACAGCAAACGAGACAAAGCTCCACCCTGCGGACATTCACTTTCTACCCGAGCCACCAGCGTCTCTGTTCCATGATGCTTGTGTAAATGATCTCCCTTTAAGCATGCTTTGGAGTATGGCCATCTTAAATTGGTAGAAAACATATATGTGATTTTTGCTTTCAATTCATTTGAAAGTCGGCTACAATTTTTGCAATAAGAAGTTATTATAGGCATTATCTTGTATCATTCCATTGCTTTCTCATTTGTAAGTAACTAATGATGGGCTGATTGGCAAGATGTGATGGAAGTGCTTTCGAAAACATAAGGCGCTAGGCAAAAGAAGCAAGCGTGCTGTTCTATGTAGTCCTGGACAGAATACAATTTACGGATAAAATGCTACCAAGTGGGGCCAATGGTTTATTATAGGAAACACCGTACCGGTAAAAGTGATGAAACAGAAATAGCAATAGATTATGAGCCCCGCCTGGTGGCATTTTATCGATTACCACTAGCAATGTCGCAAAATTCTACAAATGGCAGATATTTGGTATGTCAAAAGCCGTTTTTATTTCTCCCATTTTATCTTACAAAGCCGTAAATGTTTTAAAGTAAAATATAATCTATGTCTATCTAAGATAGTAGCGTTGCTTTATGAAAGTCAAAGATATTTTTAAATGGTTTGTTAATTTCGAAGTTAAGTTTGGATTAACAAATTCACAACAAACTAGCATTTTGTTCTTATTATTTGTTTGCCATACGCCCCTGGTTCTGAAAGAAATTGAAGAAGATACTGTTGATTAACTTTCAAATAGTGTTGTTTACATTGCTTTACGCGCGAAGTGCCAACACTAATTCTTTCCAAATGATTATTAACTTACTGTTAATACTATTAGACTAAGTATTTATTTCAATTTCTTTAGTGTACTCATTCTTTTGGTCCATGATGTATTCAGAATCACAGTATCTTTATAATACATGAGCTGTATGGCAGTTCAAGATCGGGTAACTTATTTTGACCAAAGGAAATGTATTTCCGGTCAATCCACACCTGCTGCCCACCATAATGGAGGGCCAATGTACGAAGATGAGGAGATTACATACCGGATTTTGAAGGTCGTTATATGAACGATCTTACTTAACATTCAATGTTTGTGCTGTTTTTATTTATGTTATTGCATATCTTTCAGTATTTTATTCTTTAATAGCTTCCTCATAGTTTCTGAAACAAACATATATGAAAAATTATTCAACAGGTTATTTTGTATAACTTTTTGTCTACTCGAAAATAACCGTTATGTGTTTGTATATGGATCGTTAAATTATCTTCGTTGTGATCCATAATAGCCAGGAAGCAAATATTTGTGTCTCATGCGCTAGTACAGGAAAGTCTTCGTAGGCAGGAAGTTTATTTAAAAAAGAGGCACGCAGTGTCTTTTTTATAAGTCGTGAATGGAGAATGGCTTATCATTAAAAATATTGCCGTTCAAGACTACGCAAATGCAAATGTACAAACTTATTTTATGCGGTGTACAGTTGCTTGCAAAAGTAAACTAGTTGATAAAACAGAACAAAGGGAAGCTGCATCAGTTTATAATAAATCTCTCACAATTTCTGTTTGTTTAATTAACTCTTAGTTGCTCAAATTGACGGCGATTGAGCAGAGCATTCTGTCGATTGTCTTATGGGTCCTGACAGCAGATCGATCGCAATATCGTGTTTCGTTGCACAATCATGATTAAAATCTATTCTAGTGAAGTAGCGTCTGCGTGTGTGTTCAAAGTTCTGGTTATTCATGCACGCAATTATTTAAATAAAACAGTGAAACAGTTGTGTTTTGTTATTTGTCTTCCTCAAGGCAACATTCAGACAGAAAAGATGACATATATATAATAGGTAATTTAGGTTAAAATGAATGTTTCTTTGACAGTAAAAATATTAAATGAAATAGAATAAAACGATGTACCGAGTTAAACGTATGAACTGTAATATTGATGATGATGAGGGCGCCTATAATAAATACTAATCCGTCAATATACGACGTTATCAAATAAGTATAATGAATACTCAAAGATTGCAAGTTTTTAGCAGTATGAAAATAACAAATTAATGTATTTCTGCTTTTTACTGTAATAAATTAGGAGGATTTTTTCCCGAGAACACTTTTTCTCCTCACGCAGGATTCGAACCTACATCCCGGACAAGCGCTTTACCAATTAAGTTAGTAGAGGATGATGATTCGAGCGTTTAACCGAACATACGTCGATATTAGATCTTGAAAAGGCCGGCAGGGAGGCAAATATGCAAAGATTGCAAGTTTTTTTCATACAGTAAAAACTTACAATCTTTGCATATTTGCCGCCTTGACGGCCTTTTCAAGATCTAATATCGACGTATGTTTGGTTAAACGCTCGAATCATCCTTCTCTACTAGCTTAATTGGTAAAGCGTTCGTCCGGCAAATTCCTCCTAATTATTACAGTAAAAAGCAGAAATACATTAATTTTGTTATAATGAATACTAATACGTATATACGGAATACCTAAAACACTGGGGTAAAAAAAATAAGACTTACAGAAAAATGATTTCATTTCGTAGACAAACAAATACATACACAAAACAAACCGAATAATTCTATTTTTAAACAAGAAATAATTGTGTTCTCAACAAAATTAAAAAAGATTTATGAAGAGTATCGATAAAGATATGTAACAGTATTCATTCGGTCACAAGAATACTCTTTTGGAAATTTTAAATAAATAATTCCAACGCTTCTTCATTCACTTATTGAAAAATATTTCTTTTTTGTTCAAGTTGTAATCTCTAAATAAATGGAATGATACTAAAATTTAAAAAATAGTGAATTAAAAAATATTATAAGCATATTTATTTCAAAGCAATATTTTTACACTAGAAAACAGTTAAACAGATTTAAATGATAACTATTTCTTTGTTTTAAAAAAAGTATTTATTGTATAGTATTGAAAGATGTCAATATTTGATGTAATTGCTCTAATTGAAAGAAACATCCGTATTAGTGAATAATATTGAGAGAACGCAAAATTGTAGTTTATTGGCCAAATTTCTTAATACACATTAAAAAAAATGCCTGTAAAGGTATTTTACCAAAATACCTTTTAGAAGCAATATTTCTAACTATACGTAATTTTTCGAAGGTAACCTGGAATATTCATAGTAAAATTTCGAAATATGGATAACTTTCCCAAGATTTTTTTCATGTAGTCTGGAATACTCACAAGTAGAATTTCCATAGAAGTTTTACTCGTTTAAAAGTAAAATTACAAAGAAAAGTTCAGTATTTCTGATTTTTTTTTCTTAACAAAAAGGAAAATAATAATTAATTAGAATTTAATGCATAAAAGACAAACAAAATAACGAAATGTCTAGTGCTTACCCAAAAGCCACTGCATGTCAGTTATCCCGTTGTTTCTCCACATCGTATACAATCGGGCAACAGCTGTCATAAAAGTTCATAAGAAATATTTAACTGGCTAGTAATAGATAAATATTTGATAACTATGTCTGCCATGTAGAAAACTTATATCGAGTATGGAAAGTTAGTGTAGTGAAATAGGAAAACCGCCATCTTCACGGCAATTTCTGTACTTGTGGAATATGTTTAACTTGCTACTATAGGCCAGAAAACTTTATACGCTTATAACGCTATTATATGTTTAGAACGTCATGACGTGATGATTTACAGTTTTGTAATACCAAGTTTGTCACAAATTTACTACTTACTTAGTTTTGTAACTGCACCGCCTTGATATAAAATAATAGTTTCATTAAGAAATTGTAAGTACTTGATATCATATATCCAAAAAATATTTTTTGCTGCTAAGGTAATATTTTATTATATTATTTTTGTTGCTGCGGCAGTGTGCAAGCTCGAAAATAGACACCGTCACCAGCACACGTCTCTTGGAAGATGAGCCTACCAGGATTCTAGCCGGAAGGTCGAGGATGGCCAGCTTCATGCGCTCGCAGGAAATGCAGTGAACCGAGGATGACTTGCTTCTGCATCCCCGCTAGTATCTTCTGAGCCATTCCCTGGGGCAGTTCCAGTTTTTGGAGATATCGAAGAGTCGACACGTGTATCCCGTCAAGGACGCCGATGATAAGGGGTATCACAGTTATTGAGTATTCTGAATATGTTTGCCTTAGCTGGAACAATAAATCTTTATATTTCTTGATTTTTTCTGTTTCCTTGTCCCTGACATTTTTTTTCCCTGGACAAGACGTCTCAATGATGTACATTCGCTTCTCTTTCTCCTCTATCACCACCATATCAGGTCTATTGGCTTCAACGGGAGAAATTGTGTTAAATGAGAAGTTCTACATGATCTTATAATCTTCTTTTGATATTACAGGGACCACACTTTCGACGTCATACGGCGACATCAGCCTCTCATCAAGATCCTGGGGCGTTATCGTGCTTTTTTACATGTACCGTAGGGACATACTCCGGGCACGAGGATAATATATGCATCGTTGTTTCAGAATGTACGCCGCAAGCGGCACAGGTGGTGCTCTGGATCGGTCTTCAGCACATTGCGAATATAATTCAAACTGTGATATACCCCATCCTGGCAAGCTGTAATAAAACCCTCTGTCTCAGCCCGAAGGCCCGACGATTGCAGGAATAAAAATGTTATATAGTCCTTCTGACAGGTGGTGCTGTTCCATATTTTTATAAAAGGCACTGTGTTATTATTATTATTTATTTGAATAAAAGATATTATTTTTAACTCCACTTTTTCGAATTATGAGAAATGTTAAGCAGCTTTAGCAGAGATATTAATAATTTTCTTGGTAATACCACAATGTCAAAATTTTATTCTAAGAAACAGAAATTTTCCATCCACATTCACGTAGAATATTTTGTACATTTATATGCGGAAAATTATCTAAAAAAGGGATTTTTACCAAGAAAAGTTACCTGAATATAGTGTGTGGGTGAGTTTTTAACAGATAATACTGAAGTAATTTAAACGTGCATGCAAGTTGTTTCGGATATTCGAGTTTAAATTGTAGCAGAGTGCATAACAGAGTTTAAGCTTTAAGAGAACAACAAACAGATTTTCTAATATGAACTAATACCACCTATTAATAATCAGTATAATAGTCTAACTATTACAAGAAAATAGAACTACGGGTGGCCGAACACCGTATCATTTCTACCTACTGCTGTGTACTGAAGGTACAAAAGAAAATGCAAAATGAAAATTCAAATAACTAGCTCAGCGGATAAATTAAAAAGGGCGCAAAAGAACAATTAAACTCAGGGTTACACTCGCAAATTAAAACTTGAACGAAAAGTAAATTGTGGGTGAAAGAAATCTGACTTTCTTTAAAACTCCAAAAATTGAAAAGGTTAAATCAAA
This sequence comes from Protaetia brevitarsis, assembly GCA_004143645.1. NCBI lineage: Eukaryota > Metazoa > Arthropoda > Insecta > Coleoptera > Scarabaeidae > Protaetia > Protaetia brevitarsis. The sequence goes on from RXPK01000113.1 coordinate 23,957, forward strand.
AATAAAAGAACAGAATTTAGAACGACGTTAATAACATCAATAATTTATTTATATATTAAAAAAAGAAAAAAAATGTTTAGTTACAAATTGCAAAAAAAAAACCATGAGCTTAGGGCTCTGGCCGAAATCAAAAACTGCATGAGATTCTAATTTTACTAAAGGACAATGCAAATTCCTTTAACAAAGCAAAAAGGCAAAATAGTTCAGGAAGATAGTCCTTTTTTATCAATCACATCACTACACGTGGTTTCAAAATTAACCCACTAAATTAAACGTGGAGAATTCAAGTAAATTTACATAAATGAAATAAAAAGCAAGCACAAAGCTTCTATTCACCCAACCCGAGGTGATTAATAAATAATTACAAATCAGCAAAATAAAAAACCGAAAAATTAACTCTTTAAACTTAAAATATATCTTCCAGAACTGAAATAATAACTGATCTTATATCTAAATTGTGTACACAACAATACAACAACAATTATTATCAAACGAGTTCCTCGATGGGCGAGATAAATCAATATACGCAAATTTAAATCTTTAAATCATAAGTATTAACAAAATGGCAGCACTGAAATTAAAAATACATGCACTTACTCGCTCGTCAATCGAGAAACTAATTCTTATAATGCCAAACAGTCGCATACATATAAAAATCCTACAGCTGCGTGCGCTACGCCTAAACGCACAGATCATCGAAGAAGAATACAAAGAAGGACATTGAACAACATGAGCAAATAAAAATATATTAAAGAGTGAAAACAATTTCAAGTGTACATTTAAATAACTAAATTAAACAATTAACTCAAAAAACTAAATCTTATAAATTAACATTAATTTCTGAGAAAATTTGCCCGAAACATTGATAAAGCCAAATCAGAGTAAATATGATCACTGAATTTACAACAACCGGGGTGCCAGGCCACAGCACTACGTTTGATGTGAACCAGAAAATTATAAGCTAATGCATGCGCGCCCTGCTTATTTCCTTATCACTTGAAAATCACTATATTTATGATTATAATTTCACAAATTTTTTCTAAGAGATATTAATATTTTTTTTTGGTTATATTAATATAACCGTGTTACAGATTTTTTTTTCTTAGAAACAGAAACTTTCCTATAATATTCACGTATTATGGGAAAATTTCTAATATGTCGACATTTTCCTTAAGTTTCTGTACATTTACCCTCATTCAGTGTGGAAAATTATCAAAAGAAGTGATTTTTACGAAGAAAAATTACCTAGTTTTTTTTACTGTGTTATTAAATCAAACTCCTGATTTAGTGGATATGAGCTTATGTAGATAACCATATAAATGCCAGAAGCAATTTTCAGATACTATCCATTACGCAATTTAAGCGCCTGATAAATTATTTCGATAATAACGAATTCCGCTACTCTATTTATCGCAATTTAAGTCATTTGCGTCAGTTTACAGCTATCTGGAATTTAATTTTGCAACGAGCTATGGGCGTATCTAAATCAATAGATTCAACTACTGACCTAGAGATTACAAGCAAATTAATGAGGATAAATGCACGTTGATAGCAAAATACAATTACGTGGAGTCCCAGTATGTAATTTATCAAGATCCACATCATACATATACGCGGATTATTACATTTAAACCTCAATGTTAAATGAAAATATATTCACAAGCGCAAACACAACGAAGATGAATATTAGATTGCAAAAAGCCTCAATAGTATACGATGTGTGTATAAAGTTTGAATCAGATTAACATGTATATGAAAGCTGGCGGATTTCCCCAGTCGGATTCATTTGATTATTTAAACCATTTCTAAATCAACCGCTTTTATTATTCATGCAGTGGGAATTAGATGCCTTTTGTTTTAAAATCGTTATGCAAAAAGGTCATCGTGTTTGGAAAGTGGATAACTTTAGTTGGAATTAATTAATGGTAGCTCCATTTGGAATTCTTATTAGAATCTATGATCCTACAATAGGAAAGCCACTTATTATAAAAGAGTAGAACCAAGCACTTTTTTAAATTTTTGACAAATTAGAAGAAAAATAGAGTCCTTTGAATTATTCATGCTTGGATTTATTAATTGCTTATTATATCTACATTTTTCTCTCAAATTTCGCAATTGTTATTTATTCTTTGATGTTCCTGTCACGGTTGTTGTAATCACATGGATCAGTTCGATACTTGAAAGGACAATAAAAGTAAAAGTCATATTTCACAGCAGAGGCACACTTTAGTCATGTAGGCTCTGCGGTGTATCTTTTTTTCTGGACCACTTTTTGAGAATATTTCGAAATAACGTAAGTATGACCATTGCTGGAGGGCGATGATAAGTTATTTATAATAATATAATAATAATAATAATAATATATTTGTCGAACAGAATATAAAATCCAATTACAAGACAATATAGGTACAAGGTACAATGTACTAAAAAAATAAATAAATGAAAGTAGATCAACTAATGTAACTAATGTTAACAATTACTATATACTTACACCTAGATAGCAGTAAGGACAAAAATTTACTACTCCTTAGAGAACAAACTGGTCAAAATATTTGGAGAGTCTTTAAACTGTTTTAAGTTATTGAAATGTATATCATTAATGTGAAAGATTTTGTTATTGTACATGGCATATAAGGGCGACTTAAGCATCAAATTGATTCTAGCAAACGGCAAATAGAAGGTAGCGGAGGGTCTACTGGACATCCGAGGCACCAAGAAATTACACTGGGCCAAAAGCTCAGGACAATCGACAAAGCCGTGGACTAGTTGAACAAAAAACATACACTAGTACATATACGCCTATATGACAACGATGGCATTTCAAAGCGAGGTAGTAGTATGGAGTGGTCAAAGCTCCTCTGTGGATAGGTGTTTTCTATTTGAAACTACAAAAATTTCAGCAAATCTACGCTGTATTTTCTCCAATTGACATTTGGATTCCATATAATACGGATACCAAATAAGACTTAAGTACTCTAACCGCGATCTTACCAGAGAAAAGTATAAAGATTTAAGGAGAAATATATTAGAAAAGCATCGACTATGGCGAACAACAAACCCGAGGCTCTGTCTCGCTTGCTTACAAATTGTTTGAATATGACTTGTAAAAGTTAACTTCTACTAACTTGACTAACGGTCAAACAAAATACCCAACTTTCTAACAAGATCGGTCCGGGTCAAGTTGACGTTGTCTATATTGTAAATATACGTTATGAAATTAAGTTTTCTAGTAAAAATAACAATCTTACATTTCCCTATGTTCAGGGGGCAAACTATTGGATTCACACCATGAAGAGAGCCGATTTAAATCTGTCTGTAAAGCAGTACAATCACTAGAACCGCTGATGTTTGGGTATAATTTTAAATCGTCAGCAAATAAGAGTTTGTGAGACAAAATGGCGTCGGGAAGATCATTGATAAAAATCATAAACAGCAAATGACCCAAATTTGAGCCCTGTGGAACACCTGATGTTGCAACGTATAACTTGGATTCTGGATGTTAGGTAGTTACCAAAAAGATTAACCAAAGAATCACTAAACCCGATGACAGACAAGTTTTGCAAGATAAGTGCGTCATTAATGCGATCAAACGCTTTCGAGAAGTCAGTGTATAATACGTCGACCTGCTTACATGAATCTGGTTCACCGGAAAGGTACTGATGGAATATCGCTAAGTTAGTAATCGTCGATCTACCTTCCATAAAACCATGTTGGAACAGTGAGATACTAGCTCTAACACCAGGATAGATCTTAGAATATAGTAACATTTCGAAAATTTTTGAGAAATTGGATAATATGGCGATAGGACGATACTTTTCTATGTTAGATGACTCTCCGCTTTTCAGTATAGGAATAATTTTCGTTATCTTCCATATATTGGGAAACGTCGAAGTTTTTAGCGCTAGATTAAAAATTGTAGCAAGTGGAACAGCTAGTACATATGCGCAGTCTTTGATTAAAAAGGCAGGAATTTGATCGCTACCAGCAGTATATCGATCTTTTGATTTTTTGATAGCAGCTATGACATCATTTATACTGGCGAGCTGGTAGGAAGGTATCATAATATGTAGTAGAATTATATCTACAACATTGTCTCAATTCCATTGGATTTTATTTTCCGACTAAAGTTGGGAAAATATATGTGGGACATGGACATGGGACTGTATATTTTATTCATTATTCATGTTCTGAATAAAGGAATATATTACTGCAACTACCATAAAAGTTTGCAATGAAATTGGAGTAGTGATTTTTATTTTCTCTTTTCAGGTTCCTAGCAAATATACCCTCGTTTCCTTCATATCCCGCCATAGGCCATTGCTAAGCTCTTTTCCTCAATCAAAACTACTGCTTGTTATACATCCTTTGCAAAGGCTTTTTTTTTTGTTCTTTTCCATACAAACATGAAGAATAACTCCAATGCAAATGGGAGTTTTCGTTGATAACATCATTACACATAAAACGTTCTTTCCATCTTGTTCCTTAGCCTTACGAACAATTATACACAGTAGATTTATGTGGTACATGTAATGGGGTTCATTAACAGACGCAGCATATGAGACATTAAGTTTCTTGGAGTTTTTGTATGCATTTGTTACAGGCAACTAGTAGTAAGACCTCTTTCAGACGAGACGATTAGCTGATTCCACCAGTCGAACGGGTAGTTGTCAAGGAGCATACTGATGCAGTAAATGATTAGGAATCGCCTGAATCCTTTCACACGGAGTCAGCTTGTCCGCTTCGGCTGCTTAAATAGGTCTTCAATGACAATCAATTAGTTGAGAGTAAAGTCGACAACTTAGTTAAATCAACCAAATCGCCTCGTTTACTCGTTTTACATGAAGCGAAATTGGAAAGAAATCCTCTATATCTTAGTTCAGAAATAGCTGTCTAGACATGGAAGAACCGTGAAAAAACTTACTTTTTCAATTTTTTGCGCACTTTATAGTAACAATTCGTGACGTTGGCTTTACGAACAAAGGGGATAAAGATCTAAAATATCAAAGTCACGTGAAAGTATTCGGAAAACCGACGATTACCAAAAATATATTTTTTTTCGGAAAGTATAGCTACGTTTCTTAAAAATTATTTGAAGCATCAATGTGATCTGTTTAGTTACCTTTGGATATTTACAAAAAAATAAACAAAGCAGTTTTCAGGATAATTGGGTACAAACGAGCAAACATTAATAATGCTAAAAGGCTGTGAAACTTTTAAAATATCTCTTCAAACATTTTTTATATGATATATGAACCAGAATATATCTGAAAAAAAAACATTGTTTTAATGTTGAGCAGAAGTTTCTACAAAAAAAGTCATCTTTATCGCAAACGCGTAATTATTTTTTTTTTGGCATTTTTAAAGGTTGTCTTAGAAAAGCTATGTGTAAAAGAGAGACGTGTTTAACTGGCTTTCTATAGACAACTGGCAACCTTTCATAAAATATAAGTGGAGAACTCAGGATATTAGAGGTTGAAAAGACAAATACTTTTCACTAAGTCAAGTTTTGGTGGATAAGAGTTCGGATCCTCTTAAAACCCTACGTTAAAATTTAACGCTCGTCTGTGCGGCATATAAGGGATATTCTATGAATAGCAAAAGTTGTTATATTGTAATTTTGTAATTTGCGCTTAAACATAAAAGGTATTTAGTTTATTGCAAGATATACTTCAGCGCATGCTGTTTCTACATTTATCTCTTTTGTTGCTGTGGTAACTAGTCCTGTTTTTTTTTTTAAACAGCCATGTTATTTCTATTCTAATTCGAATAGAGCAGTTTCTTCCTATTTTCGTCAGTTATTCCGATTATGAAGGCCTTTACAAGAATGCCCAGAAATTTTAACACTTCGTAAATCAAAATGTATTAATGAAATTGATCTTAAAATAATAAAAAGAACAATTGAGTAATCTACTATCCCGCCGTTAGCCTTGTACATACTGCTGTGTACTGATTGAATTAAAATGAAAATGTTAAATGAATTTTAAAATGAAAAGAAAATTTAAATTAGTTAGCTCAACGGATAAAATTTTAATGAACGCAAAACAACTAATAATCTCAGAGTTACCCTCTCGAATTAAAACTTGAATCTAACCACGAAAAGTAAATTGTGAGTGAATGAAATCAGACTTTCTTAATTAAAAAAAAAACTTGAAAGGTTTAATATAAAGTAAAAGAACAGAATTTTTAACCCAACGATGCTTATTAACAATCAAATTTATTTTCAAAAATGGGTTAAATTACAACTTGTGCAGAAAAAAAACCGTGAACTGAAGGTTCTAACCTAAAATAAAAACTGCACTTGACTCTAAATTAAAATAGGACAATGCTATTTCCTATGCAAAGCAAAAGTTTTGTTTGTTCAGGAAGATAATCCCAAATATTTCAATTTCAATCCACGTGGTTTCAAATTAAAATAAATTAAGCGTGGACAATTACTAGAAATTTACAAAATTGTAAAACTAAAAGCAAGAACAAAGCTTCTATTCACCCAACAGAGGTGATTGATAATTAAAAACGAAACAGGAAAATCAACTCTTTAAACCATAATGAGAAAAAATAAACTAAAATGTATCTTCCCAAACAAAAATAATAATTGATCTTATATCTATCTAAATCTTTGATTGACTAAATTTTTACAGATTTAAATTTCAATATTAAATGGATTATAAAATGGCAACAATGATATACAAAAATACGTCTACTCACGTCAATAGTCGAACAAGGAAGTCCTTAACAAAACTCTACAATTATTTTTCTTACGAAAATCCCACTCTCAAAACCGTACAACGCAGTCGTATAACAATACGCCAATATTGAATAGAATCCGCATTAAATCTACATTAGCAAACACTAGACAAATAAATGAAAGGAATTAAATTAAAAAACTAAACACTAAATTAATTAAAATGAAACAATAAACTCTTTAAATAAATTTATACAAACAAAATTAGAATTGTAAAAAATTCTTGGTAAATTGATACAGCAGATCGGAAGAAAGTAAACAAATCAAAATATGCAACTCAAAATACACTCAGCAAACTTGGGTTGTCTATACCACGCAATACGTATTCGACATTCCATGCATTTTAGCAGTTTCTTTCATATTCAAAGCATTCAAATTATTTGGTCGGTGCTTATGTAAATTGAATTTGGTTTAAGCTATGGTTTTTTTTTTGTGTGGGCTCCGTCTGACCTGAGATCCTCGGAAACACAGTAGCCTCTTGACTTTTTGTATTTGGCCTCCCATTTCTTTTAGTCATTAAATTATATTAGCCATTCAGTGTCTTAGTACCCTGCATTAATCTGTACAGGTCCCTGGCTGGTTGATCAAAGCTGGTTTATTTTTGGCTTGCCAAAAATTGCTTGAGTTTTTGTGTCCAAAGCCTTGCATTCACATAAAAAGTGATAAGCGTTCTTTGTCATTCCATTGCACAGTCTTCAATTGGTATCTCCAATGTTGATTCCAATTAGCTGTAGATGTCCTTTCAATGCGCAGTGACCTGTAAAGAAATCTGTTACGGTGGGAAGATGATTCCTACTAAGGTGCAGTAGTTCTTTAGGCTTATTCTTTATAGTCCCTCAATAAAAGTCTTCCTATGAATTTGCCTGGTTGTTTTATCCTAATTTTATCAAATTAAGGTACACAGATTTATGTAAGTTTTACTTTCTTGACTGCTAATTATTTAACTTTAAAACGCTTTGTTGTGGTTGCAGTAGTACCGTGAGGAAAAAAATAAATATTATATTTGTTTTTATAGTCAATTTAGTTTAATATTTCTCCATTGCTGGACGATCGAATTTATTAACAGAAACATGGCTGAAGAATATTCCGGAAAGAAGATTAAAGAATATTGCAATTATTTACAACCGAGAAAGCCTCACACCTTACTGGAACGGAGAAATATATTTTAAGGTTACTTCTAAATATTATTTCACTGCTGCTGATATTGCAAATTTAGCGACGAAGGAACGGAATAGCCGTTCTGTGAATATTAAACGTATGGTAAGATTAGTATGGTAACTGTATTTTAACTATCTTCTGCATTTGTTATCAACAGGAATTTCCACAAAAAATATACTGTTAGAACTGTTATCTAGCCTCAAATTTAACAGGAAAAACATCTTTCACCGATTTCACACATCAATAAAGGAGCAAGAGAAGAAGAACGAGATCCTTGGAGCAAGGAAAATGTTTCAGGTGTTATATTCTTGTTCTAAGCATTTTTTTTTTTTTGATAAACAAAGAGATATTTGAAGCGTGAAAATAATATTTTTTGCGCCTCCCTCCAGAAACACTCATTTTGCAGTACTTCAAAGCAGCAGAAAAACTACCGTTTTCCTGCCTACGCCGACAAAAGTGTCACTAAAGGTTGGTCACACTAGATTCCACATGACATACATGTAATAAATTGTCATTAAGGCTACTGTACTTCAACCATGTTAAGATGAATTGGTGTCTTCATTGCACTTACTATTGATAAATAGATATTAAACTAGAAAGAAAATTACAGAAAAAGATTTATTCTCGGAAACGTCAAAATACTTAAGTATGTACATGCTGCCAACTTACAGTACAAGTTCCCACAACAACACACAACTCCCTAGTGTCAATTTTTTTGCTATTTTCAATTCAAAATTAAGATTTGCGGCCCAAGAAACATTGTATATCACATGGTCAGAAACTCTTTTGCGAGTATTCGTACTCATACTCACAAAACTATAGTTTTTGGCCTAGTGATACAAATAACTATTTATTTGTGTTACGCATTTATCTGAAAAATATTTATTTGCTTATTTTTCATTTTATTTTTTTATTCCACAAATTCACAGTAATGAATCTGATTATTTTATTTCTTAGTACACAACAATATTTATTCGCAAGCAAACAAAACAATCCTATCATACTACTTTCATACTGAAAGCTGAAAAATTGTGTTATTAATAAAGCTTTTGTCAGGTGTATGTTGTTTTAGCTTCAATTGGCTTAGTACATTAAATACGTCTAATTTGTTTTTACATATTCTAGGTCGAACACATTTTTTTTTAACACAACAATATTTATTAGCAAGCAAACAAAACAATCCTATCATACTACTATCATACTGAAAGCTGAAAAATTGTGTTATTAATAAAGCTTTTGTCAGGTGTATGTTGTTTTAGCTTCAATTGGCTTAGTACATTAAATAAGTCTAATTTGTTTTTACATATCCTAGGTCGAACACATTTTTTTTTTAATGTTGCTAAATTTTGTTTCTATAATCAACACAAGTTTGCTCTGACACAAGAAAAAAATCAACAATAGGAAGTCATTCATAGGTATGTTTCTTTGAATATGGCGTATATCCGTTTCAATCAACAGGAATTGTGCTTCATTAAAGCTTAACGATATAATTTATGGTAATTGACGATCAAATAGCAGCAATTAGAACTGCTACATGCGAAGTGGGCATTATTGCATAATTAAATTGCAGTGTTCAACGTTTTCATGAATTTTTAAAGGATCTTTCCGCTGTCTGGGGTGATATAGTTAATACTAGTACTTCAATTATTCAGATGAGTTCTTTCGAACGAGGAAAACATAAAATACTATCTTCCGCTCTTGCTACTAACCTTTTTTCATTCGTCGTAAAATCAGCTTACAAAATGCAAAAATAGAAATCAAGGAATGTAGATAGGTACAATGAGAAAAAGAATACGCTGCAAACGTGAAGTTGGGCTGTATTTAAACAACAACAAATCAGGTTAATTCTACCCATAAAATATTCGATTCGCAGTATATGTTTTAATCAAACGCAGTTATTGGAATCTTCACCCTTACCTTGCTTTATATACATTTTAAGGGCTGAATTAACTCAATTTATTTTTGTTTATATGCACCCCAGTTTTGCGTTATTTTTTTTGCAGTATCTAGAGCATCTGTATACTTTTTGCAGGCAAATGCAATTTTGTCCAGATCAAAATGATTTTTTTAACAAGTTCAGTGTTTGTGAATTAATTTCGATCGATTCGCGTTACTGTTGTTAAAAGGTAAACGCGGTTTTCAGGTAGGTGTAGCGGAAATGAATGAGTTTAAATGCACACCGTTGTCCCTTGGAAAACCCTGTGAGTTATATCTTATGCATGACACTCATGTATATGCATGTGCGCACCTCTGTACTCATTCAAATGGTACACTTCTGTGCAACGGAAAATACTAATGAGGTAAGTTCTGACAACAAAACAACAGAACCGGATATAAGAGTGGGGAGGGGAGAAGATATAAAAAACTGTAATATATAGAAGTTGAAACTAACGCAAAAAAAATGTTAATATTTGTAAATATTAAGCTATAATTAACAAAGATATTAAATAGTAAATTTTGTAGAAGCAAATAAATGGAAAAATAAATTAGTGAGAATTTAAGATGGAAATCTCATTATTGTTGTGAAGACTATATATACAGTGTGTCCCTCATCTATTTTCCCACGCATTTACTCGGAAAATAATAAAGATAAAAAGTTGCAGTAAGATCCAGAGGAAATGACACGACATTGTACATCAAATTCTGCCATTATAGCACACCTCGTATAAATAGCCTTTTTCCCCCTCTCCCACTTTATTATTTTTTTAAATTACGCCCCTAATTTTTTTAGCAGGTTTTCGGCTCACAAATACAGTCATATGTATTTTTTATTATTATTATACGAAATGTTCTCATAAAGTAAAATTGTATGCAGTGAGAGCACAAATGCTGAACAGAAGTGTGTCGCTCCCATGAAATATGACATAAACTGTGAAATAGTCAACGCTGTTTCAAGTCATTTAAATTTATTTGATATAGCATACATACGTGTACAATCCCTTTGTTGTTGTTATTTATCTGTGTTTTACGTTATTTGTTTCTGCTTTTTCTATTATTCTGTTACTGTTTGTTTGGATTAAAAAACAATCAATAATAAAATTAACTATACCCCAGAAAAATGCCTTCGTTATTCACCCCTGATGGATACTTATAGACATGCTGCTGATCTACGGTGAGTGTCGAAAATATGCTAGACAAGCCGAACATACGTATCGAGAACGCTTTCCGAACCGAATGCCTCCTTTCTATCGCAGATTTTCAAATGTTGAACAGAAAATGCCCACTGGTATTTTCCCAAGTGCAAAAAATGTTCAGCGTATTCGACCTATTAGAAATAAGGGAAATTCTGTGAACGAATTAACACGTTAATCCACATACATCAGTTAGAAATGTTGCTGAATAAATTGGAATCAGTAAAACTTCCGTCAATAGAATTCTTTATAGCTCAAATTTTGGCGGAACTTGATAATGATCCAGTAGGGGAAGGTGGGGCAGGATGGGAACACTAAACTTTAGAATACTGCATCAGGATTGCAAATTGATATGCAAGGTTCTAAGTAGTCTTGTTGTAATCTTTAATCATTTACTTGCTGATGGATGTATTTACAATTTTTCGATGGGTACTCCTTAAGTTGTGAGAAAATTTTGAAAAGAAATATGTAAATATACCATCTTGCCCCCATGGTGGGGCAAGTTTCTAGTTTCTAGTTGCCTTAGGGATTCTCCAGACTTCTATCTGCTTGTAGCAGATTTTTATACGTAGTGCTTGTAAGAATTGTTGTCTTTCCCTTGTTACGCTTTGATTGAACCTGTACTTTATTCTTAACATGAGAAATAGGCATTATGTCTTCGAGAAGCACAATGGAGACTCCATCAATAACTGAACATTAAGGAACCGTAGCTAGAGTTCATGAAGCTATCATCAAGAGCCTGGAAACACAACTCCATGCCCTTTAGCATAATAGATTAGTTTTATATTTCTAGTATACGTATGATGTTCGTCCAGCAGCAGTCAAACCGGCTAATCTCTCGAGGCTCCTACTAGATCTACGAATTCCTCAAATCAGGAATAGATGTTTGTTTGCATCCAACTGCTTCAATGAACTTCAGCCCCTGCTCTCGGAGAAAAATTATTCATAAGATATAGATTCATTCTAGCTTGTGAAAATACACGCATTGGAGGGTAACTAAGGGTAACTTCTGCTGCACTAAAACAGACTTCAATTGTAACAGTAGCTCCCCGTTCTGCCGAAGTTAAGGCGCTTTGTTTTTGGTGCAATTGATACACCGGTCTCAGCACAATTCCAAATTTTGTCTGCGGTAAATTTATGCTTATCCAAAGCTTTGCCAAGCAAATCAAAAACTTGTTTTGCCGCTATTCTGTTAAAGCCCATGGCTCTTGGAGCTCTTGTCCTTTTCGGTTTTCTAATTGATAAGTCCGGATCACATCTCACAAATCCTATCAGTCAATCTTTCCCTGTAATTTTTGCATTTGTTCAACTTTCCCCAATTTTTCAGACCATCGATAAGCAAGGTTTCTGAAATCTTGAATTGTTAATCCTGAAAGACCCAAATCCATTTTTCAAATATGTAACTAGCTGCGTCTCGTCTTCTAGGGAAAAAAAGTGTTTTTAGTCTAATGATTTTGTAGGTTGGAGAGACGCGCTTCTTCCACTTTTTTTTTCTAGAAGTGTTTGTGGTACCTCATACTCATTTCCTTATCTTCTGTACCCACGACAACCCTGTTGCAAGTAATGAAACGATTTAATTCTATATTTAAAAATCTAACTATATCCAGGCATAACGGACCAGATTGAAGAATAAGATAGTGATGTCCCCATGTTGCCCCATCTTGCCTCTTTGGGACATTTTCTGATTATGTTATAATAACATATAAATATTTGAAAATAAACAAATAACGCACTATAGAAAATACATGCAATACATGTCAATTAATAAGCACAAAAAAGTGTAGTTGTAAATAATTTACTTATGCTTCTGATATTGGCCGTTGAACTCACCATCAAAACAACAAAGAAATTCTGGAAATTGTAAAGTGCACGCACAAACAGCAATAACTTTGTTATTACGACTAGTAAGGTTTCCTACATTACAATAAACATAAAACAGTACTTGTCAATGTTAGGTATGCTATAATTTGATGGATGCTTACTGCCGATTTTGTAGATAAGATAATGTCCCTATCATGCCTCGCGACCCCATCTTGACCCAACGTCCCCTATGTATTCCAGACTGCATGCAAAAACCTTCGAAAACTTACTTATAGATATAGAAATATCACTTCTAAAAGTAAAATACCTATACCGTTTCAGGAGCATAAAATTGCCTCAAAATCAATATCATTGAAAATAATAGCGCACAAGAGTAAAAAAAAGCCGTTTACGTAGAGCATGATTGTACGGAAGGATTGGCATGTGAAAAGCAAAGTAACGCGAAACTATAAACAGAACCTTGGAGGAATGAAAGATTGTGCTCTGATTAAGCTAAATTCTTCGCATTCAGTTCAAACAGAACTACATTTGTTTGTAGATCGGGTGGGAAAGGAGGACTTGGATCCTGCATTTTACAGCCACAATAAAGCACAAATGAGGATTTTTGATGGTTTGGCGTTGTTTTGGTGGGAACTCCGCAGACGAGACTAACTAAAGCAGAAGGCATTCTAAAATAAGAAAGCTACAAGATATGTTGGAGAGGAACACCATATCATCCGGAACAATACTAATATGCTATAATTTTGTGTTCTAGTGTGATAATGATCCTACGAACATTACCAACGCATGCTATCAACATTTAGAACAATTGGAGTCCAGAAAAAAAAATAAGATTATGAAATAGCGCACTTAGAGTATAAATCTCAACTAAATCGAGCTTTCATGGCAGGAACCTGATCGGCAGGTTCAAAAATCTGCTCGAACATCGGCAACAATACTTTGGGCATAACTACAAAAAGCGTGGAACAAAATAGAGCCACTAACGTTGACAAAACTCTTAAAAGAACGTCCAGATTATGCTATAATAAAAACGAAAGGTGAGTACATCGACGAATCTTAAATTTAAATGATTATTTCTGTTTGGAAAGGGTAGCAAAAATATTTTTTTTATGTATAATTAGCATTTCACTTGTTTTTTATTATTATTATTATTTTGTAGATGCATTAGGTAAAATACATATGACCGGTAGTGTACATTACAAAAAACCAAATTAAGTAAATTAGCATCAACGAACCACTAGCATGTAATTACATCCATTCTTGTTTTGATTGCACAATTGTAGCAATTGTACACCTGTGGAACAGGCGGCGATGAAATCATTGTAAAAAACGTCAAAGTACCCACTACAATTACTGAGCGAGTTTCTCATCTTTCAATTAGCTCAATATAAACTCCTATCTAAGGGCACTTATTCACGTAATTACACGCCTTACCTAAGTGTCACTTACTTTTTTCCTGTAGTAACTGTTCGTTTCTCTTGTTTATATATTTCTATTTCATTTTGAAATTGTTGGTCATTCCTGATATTATCATTATTATCGATCAATTAACTTAGAGTTACTTATATTTTTAATATTTGCTCTACCAATTTCAACTATAATGTGTGTTAATTAGTGCTCGATAATGTTCAACCATCTCAAAGGACCTCTATTCTAGACGTTAAATAACGACCATATACCTACCTCAGGTTCAACCCTTCCTTTACAAACTCCATTACTTATCTCCGTTGAGTGAATTAGCAGGAACCGTACCTACAATTTAATGGCCAATATTTGCATTGGTTTACGATACACTAATTCGATTAATCCCCATATTTCAACGGTCCTGTCTCTCGGGAATTACACAGCTATGGAGTAAATTCCCCTGGAATATCGTTTAAAATTCTTCTCTCAAATAAAGCTGTAGCGTACAAAACAAAACGGAAAACAAAAATTCGCACAATTAAGCAATTACTCTACGCGTTTTACGGGAACTGGACGTTTTATACTCTTGAATGAAGATGAATCACCTTTCATGTTTGCGGTAGGCGCGGCCCTTTTCCCACAATTAAGAAAAAAAAGAAGAATTTACGCCATCGTGTTCCTGAGATGGGAGCTAATTGCTTCTGAAGGAATGCTGTTAAATGCGTTGACAACTGTTAGACAGATAAAAAAGTTCTAATTAAGAAAATAATTGGATATAAAGATAGAAAAACGGTCATCAGCGGTTTTAGAGGTGCATTAGGAACAAGTTTTATCAGTGGCAATTAGGAAACTATATAAAATAAACGATTGCTATGTAAAACTTGATAATAATTTCCAAAAGACAAGAGAGCATCGTTCTCTTTCTGAAAAATCGTGAAATAACGAATTTTATATTTGTAAAAACGTAGCAAATTTTAATAAACAACACGACTAAATAACAAGTTGTGAAAGAAAAGGAATTTTCTATTCTCAACGCATAAGATGCTCTAAAATTTATGGTGGAAAGTTTAAAGCATCAACAAACATTTGCGCTGATGAATAATTAGTCAAACAAATATGAATGTTAGTTAATAATGTAGTTGTAGTTGGAATAATTGAGTGCTGAGAATTTATCTTTGAGGGTTTTTGGTACTGAACCTTCGAATAAAAATATTAGTAACAAATGCCAACATAACTCATCATATTAACATCTTGTATGCTACTTCATTTTCTGATAACAGCTTTGATGGTTTTGTACAAGATAATTATCAAATTAACAATAGAAGTGACACAAAAGATTATTGACCTATGTTAACAAATGAAACGCAATAACTCACTTATATTAAATGGAACACCTTATATTATTAGTATATATGATTAGATTGATTATTACCTATGGAATATAATTAGCATTTATATCTTTATATCTATGTCTTTTTTTGTGGGAGCGGTCTGATCTGAAGTCTTCGTAAACACTTTTTTGTATTTGATCTCCTATTTCATTTACCCATTAAATTATATCAGTCATTCCAAGTATCCAAGTATCCTGCACTAATCTGTACAGGTCTCTGGCTGGTTGCTCGAAATAACTTTCTGGGTTCATTTGTGGATTGCCCAAAAACTGCTTTTTGCATTCAGAGTCTTGCATTCGCGCAGAATGGGGCAAGCATCTTCTCTCATTCGATGACACTGTCTGCACAGTATCTTCAGTGTTGATCCCAATTTTCTGTAGGCGTTCTTTCAGTGCACAGTGGCCTGTAAAGGACATAATACGAAGCGAAGATGATTCCTATTAAATTGCCGTAGTTTTCTTTTTTTTTTACGGTCCCTTAATAAAGGCCCATCCATAAATTTGCCTTATTATAGAGTTCTTTGTGTTTTCCTTTTACCCAACTTCTTGCCTGTTCTTGTGTTGTGTTTTTGGGCACTTCTAGAACAGGTTCTGGACCTACATATAAAGCCGATGATCACTTTTTTTGGTAACTGATTGGCTTTCTCAGTCCCTTCGATTGCCGAGTGCTCAGTTCCCACTGCAAGAGACTTTATTGCGGTCTGTCAGGCTATTCAGTTCTCGAATACATTCCCAAGCCAGTCTTTGTGATTGCATTTTGGGGTTCACTAGTGCCCTTAGTTTCGTTTGCCTGTTGCAGTAACGTCTGCTACTGGATCTTATTGCGCCATACCTATTTGAACGGTCACAAAGGATTATATATGATGGCAAGTCTTCGGGCGTATTGAATGTACTATCCGGAGCTCCTCAGGGTGCTATACTTAGCTCATTAATATTTCAAATATCATTTGCCGTCCGAAGTGTACAGTCACAAATTACCATTTATACGGTACACACAGAAATATAAAGGTTTTGCCATCTGAATGGAAAACAGCTGAGCAGTTTTTTAAAGGAGATTCTTGAAAAGCACAAATTCATTCCTCCCCGTCCATTGCTCCACGGATCAACCCCAGCTAAAATAAAACTCTTATCCCTCTTGTTAGCCCTAAACAAGCAAGGGAGACTACTAAGTCCTTGATTAACGTACGGGTTAGTGGCGAACAGGTAGCCTCTTTTACAGGGGGCCCAAAAGTTTTTGCGTTTTCTATATGGCCAACATGATTTGGTGTTTTCTTGAAAAGGAATACAATTTTAAATTCACGCATTTCTTCGAAAATAACATATTTTTTGTTGAAACAGTTTATTCTTTTAAGTGAAAGATATTGATAGTTGATTCAAGCCCTCTTTATTTTGAACTTGAAAACTATGCAGATTGGCAGAAACCGTAAGCATTTTGATTCAAGAGGTTTTTTTCTTTATAACATTTATTCATTTTAGACTTAAGCGTAAATACAACAAAATGCCGTGATCATTTTTAATCGAAATGAAAATGAATTATTTCCAATAACCCATGCACTAAGGAGGGATTTGCCGTTAGAATGTTGTAAATCCTAGTAGTATTGGGAGCTGGTCGCAGTGACCATTCTAGCACTCTAGGTGCCTTTAAAGAAATCGTCCTTTCAATGGCGATGACTCCTATCACATGTTTATCTGATAAATATACCAGATTAGTATGTTACGATTGTAGTTTCCAGCCTATTTTCTGCGAAATATTATCTGTTACTGGAATGAAATATGAGATAGTCCATCTATGCGACAATTTCTCTACTACACATAAGTATATTTGCTCATCTGCTGTACTATATGGGGAGGAAACTGCTATTCGAAAATAAAATGCGATATTTATTTTTACTTCCATGTAAATATTTAATTAAATTAATAAATACTGCGCTAGCTTCAAATAAATGTACTAACCATTTTTTTTTGATTTGTTTGATTGAATATGGAATTTTATTTATTTTATCCTAAATCGAGTAATAGTTTAGTAACTGTAACCAAATGCATGAAAAATGGTTGAAAACAACAAGATCGTTTTTTTTTTTTCCCGTGTATAGCAGTTTTAAAACCTTCAAACGCTATATACTGTTGTAAAGTTCCTTGGCTTATAAGTAAATCCGCATTAACTGAAAAGATTCCAAAATATATCTCTGAAATTTCTTTAACCTCGCGCGAAAAATATTCACTTTTGTTCATTATTGTTTGTGTATCTGAAACTTATACAGGTGGGAACATGAATAAAACTAAGACATTTCCGTGTAAAAAAGCACTCAGCCTGAATACAGGTACTTGCATTTTCCGTTAAAAGGCAAGAGTTTTAAGTCAATGTATACATGCATGCAAATAAACCAAAACAATATAATATGTATATGATTTGGCTCACGTGTTGCTAATAAATTCCTTTAATAGTATTATTATTGTTTTGCTTCAAGATTATAATTGGTAAGAACGATTCAATTTTTAACACGATTTTGAATTAGTTAACGAAAAAAAAACTCCATTCACTCATAAAAATCGAATGCGTATTCGTTTAGCGTTCTTTTTTCTTCGAATCGACCACACGATCGACAATACCATTGGAAAAAGAAAAGAGAAAGGAGATCTAAGGATTCCTTTGCTGCTGCACAAAGACTTTGTCTTTTACATAATTCAATTATAGCAATTTGTTGCAGCATCCTTGTCTACTATATTAACTGTGGGCGAATAACCATATAAAAACAACTTTTATTGATAAAAAAAAAAAACGAGGAATAATGTGTTTTCTTAGCGTCATTACTAACGTAAATTAACATTAAAGCAAAACTTAATTGATTAATAAATTAAATATTACTAATTAACAACATCATAAAACTGTCGGCAGGACCAACTTTATTAATTTAACCCGCTTGCAATTGTATACGAAACAAACATTAATTGCTTTGCCCTGGGTGCCAGGCAATGATTATAATTCTCCTCTCTTGCATATACGTTCAAACAAGTGCCGAGTTTGCTTTCGGAGGGTCTAAATTATGAAATAAATAATCTAGTATCCACCAGTTTCTTTTACAAAAACAAGCCCAGTTTACATTTTGAGAAGTCTTAACGAGTAACCGTAAGCAAATATCCGCTCGTTTAGTTGAGAATAACTGGCGGCGATAAATTTAATATTTCCTATTTCCTGCGTACCCGAACGAGTATAGCCGTAACAATCTGTCTTTGCATGTCCTGACCGTGAAGATATCTGATACAAAGTTAACGCTATAAAAGAACCAAAATATCTTCAGTGAATGCAATGTATACATACAGTCAGCTTTAAAAGTGTTAGTACTCCATCAATGGACTTGTAAATGATATATATCAATCATTATTCTAAAGTGCGGCAAATACGCTCAACGTTAGAGTTGTGAACCAAACGCCAGAAAAGTACGTTGAATACAAGTGTGCCATATACAGTCGCGGAAAAAATAATAACAAGATATGGTCTAATTTTCGAATAAACAATATATTGATAATGTGCACCGGGTTCCTTTTTTTCATTACACATACATTTTTCGTGTGTAGTTTTAAAAAAAAATTCAATGCATTTATGACTGGCGAATAGGCAACCTTCTAACGTTTGACATTTCGCTAATAATTATTTCATTGAGTATTGATTATGACATACAAAACAACATTGCAAACACAAAGCTTTAGTTCATGGCAGGTTTTCAAAGTGACGTCGTTTATATCCTTGCTTAGTCTTGATAAGAACATAGCATATTTCTAATAAACTATAGCAGTATTATTATCACATGCCTGGTAGACATCCAGGGACCCCTGGCAGCAGATACGGTTCCGTACGTGACAGTGTTGAGTTTCAATATTGACAATGGTTGTGTGCTGCTTTTTCTCCACAGTATTCTTTGTAAAGACTGTTGATGCTCTGTCACAAGTACCTGTCTATACATTTTGCTTATATCACCGGCCAATACAAACTTGTGCTTTCTGAATATGATTAAGATAGAGAATAAATCATTTTGAACAGTCGGACCAACCATCAATATGTCATTAAGCGAACAGCCAGAAGATGTCTTGCGGAGCCGGCAAAGATCACTCGCATCTTTATTGTCGTGCTAGATTCCTTTAAGACACAATGATGCGAAAGGAAGAAACCAGCATCAGTATTAGGTTCAGGAGCTTTAGTCATGTGACCAAGTTGGATATATTCGTTTATGAAATTATGGTATTTATGTTTAGTCTCAGGATTTTTTGAGAGTTTACGTTCTAGGGCATAGAATCTTTTTTCTGCCGTTTCTGTAGAGCTACCTAATTTGGATGAAGAGCATTTTAAAGGTAAAGTGACTACAAAGAGACCATCACTGTTTCTGAATGTATGTTCTTTGAAATGTTCTTCACAAAGAAGCTCTTCAGAAGACAAGGGTTTATTTTTGGGACATTTTTCGAGGCTCCAGAATCTCTCAAGATTAAAATTTAGATTTTCGATACAAAGATTGCAATTAGTGTTTAAATGAATGTGATTGTTATAATACAGAGGGCCAGAAATAATCCATCCCAACTGCGTTTTCTATGAAGTAGGCGAATTTCGACCAAGTTTAATCTGCCCTGCGCATAATAGGTCCCAGACGGTACCTGCACCAATAAGGAGATCAATGGACGAGCTTACATTGAAACGGGGATCCGCCAATATTATATTGTGAGGAATGTTTAAATGTCGTGCGTCGAAATATGAGCATGGCACGCTGGCTGTTATTTTGTCCAAAACCAAACACGACAATGAAGTAGTGAGAGCGTTTAAGTGAGATTGTATTTCAACTTGAGCCGAGGAATTTACGTCAGATGAAGTTTGACGTATTCCGTGGACAAGCGTGGTTGTTCTTTTAGTTTTTAAATTGAGTTTGGAGCATAAATGTTTAGTGATAAAGTTGCTCTGTGGGCCATTCTCCAATAGTGCTCTGCAAGTGTGAAAGTTACCAACACCATCCCGTATATTAATCATGGCCGTGAAAGTAAAATACAGGTTCTTCCGTTAGCAGAACATAAAGAGTTTGATGTACTCTGAAAATCAGGTGTTTTAATCGTTTTGCTTCTTCATACTATTTGAGCCGAGAGCAGCGAATTTTTTGCAACTGCATACGTTATGTTTTTCATTGCAAATTACACAGGGAAGAATGTTGGTTGATGTATAAGCTTTTACATTTTTAGGTTTAAACTGAGTATTAGAACTGACATTAAAATCCTTTTGGATTGGCTTATTGATTTCTAAGGTTTCTAATAAGCGACATTTTTCGTTTAGAAATTTCTAGAATTCAATAAACGTTTGTACTTGTTTCGTTGCAATTCTAGCTTCCCATTCACGTCTTGTTACATTGCCTGATTTTGCAGAAATTAAATATATTATGACTGTATCCCAATATTCTATAGGTTCGCCAAGTACCTTTAATGCACGCAAGTGTCGTGACATTCCATCAACCAACTGTCTCAAATGTAGGTGGGATTCTTTATTATTAGAGGTTAAATTAAACAATGCTTTAACATGATTAGATATTAGCAGCGGCTTGTTTTCATATCTTTCTATTAAGCAACTCCAGGCCATTTCACAGTTTGATTCGGAGATTTCTAAAGAATTTATTACTTCGGCGGCTTCTCCTTTTAGAGAAAGCCTTAGATAGTGAAATTTCTGAATGTTATTTATTTCGGTATTATTATGTATGACTAACATGAATGTGTCTTTAAAAAACAACCAATCATTATATGCACCGTCAAAAGCCGGTAAATTTAGTGTATGCAACTTTATGATGCGCTTTATATCGGAAATGTTATGTAGAATGTTTGAATTTGAGTTTAATGTTTGTGAATTTCCATTAGATTAAGAAAGCCTATTAGAAATAAACTGTTTGACCTTGCTAGTAATTTTGAAGAAGTTATCCTCGAAGTTACCACGCTCAACATCATGCGATATCGGTACGATATCGTCTTCTGTCGATAATGTTTCTATTTACGATTGAATAACGTAAAACTCGTCAAGTAATGGATCTATTTTATCTAACCTAAATTGTAATTGAACTAAGTCAGGATTTTCTACTACCAGTGCTTTATTACAATAATTCTCGAAACAAGTTAATTGGCTTTTTATGTTTGCCCGTCTAGCTTTATTTTGTCTGAGTTCGTCAGCCATGGTTTAGTTTCCGTAAATGCGTAAAAATAATAGGTATGTGTGTAAGTAAATTAAGCCAATTTACAGAGTTTCCAAAAATTGTGACGCAGAAATAGCATGCACGAAGAGATGATAGTTTGAGAGTATGTAGGTGATTTGCAATAAATCGAATGAATGTAGGAATAAGGAATGGGTTAATGTTGGGACAAAAGGATCGCACTGACCATAGTATTTAAGATGGGGTAATCTCGGCTTAAGGTTATTTTCTTGTATCGCTTGATTTTCGCTGATATCCGGCTCGAAGGACCAATTTTCTGTTATACGAACTGTTTGGACATTCATATAATTATTTTTCTTGTTTTAAAAAATACTTTTAATCAAAATAGTTTTAACAGATTATATTACAGGTTATTTTACTATCGCGCCTATAGCGTTAATAACAACATAAACAAAAACAAAACTCCAATGTAGAGAAAAAACGCTTTCTTTTAACCCTTCCGCCGTGAAGACGAAAGGGGTTGCCAGCATACAGGCGCTCAGGGTTGACACGTAGAAAGCGGTGACATAATGACCCTCTCGCCGTCAATGTAAAGGGATTTACCAGCATACAGGCGCTCAGGTCTGAAGCGTAGAAAGCCGTAACAATGGTTATATAAAGAAGCATCTACACAGAAATGTAGCCTATGTAACGAGAAGAAGGACCCCATCTTATTTTTTAACGTGCAGATTCATTCTTCTGAGGGGCAATGAACTCACAATCAGTGACAAATCTTTAGAAAAGCGATTTATTTCACAGGCAATTGATTCTAGTTGAAGAGACTAATCTACTCTCTGTGTATGTACGGCAAAGTTTCCTTACACCATGAAAAAATATACTGGCTACTCAAAATCTCTTTTCGTCTAGCAAATTAAATACAAACTATCCCAAGTAGCACTGAAAGTTGGCTGTCGATTGGGTAAAATATGGGCCGATGTTAGAGTGTCGGTGTGATATCTCGAATTAACACCCAATATTTCATTAGTAGGATTTTTCAATATCAAGCAGATACTAAGAAACTGATATAAGAGCAATAGCGACGGAAAGTCAAAAAAAAATCGGTTAATGAATGGTATTAGATCATTTTAGAGAAACAACCCCAATGTCATAGTTCAATATTGGGACAGTATCATTTTTAAAATGTAAGTGCAATATTTCTTCTCGAGTATTGTCTCAACATCAGCAAAAAATTACGGGCGTCTGTAATGTATCGGCATCATATAAGTATTACAATATTGACCCTATGTCATACACAGATATCGATTTAATATTCATTGTAATTTTATCTTTTAATCAGACCAATACTGCAGCTGGACATTAGTCTAACGTTAGATATAGTGCGCTTGTGTAGTTGCGGCAGTTGTGTTTTACGTTTTGTGAAATTGTTTTCTGTATTTCGAGCGTTTTAGTAGTAGTGAGCAATACTAACAAGTATTTTGGTGCAAAATTGTGTGAGATGACCTCTAGTTCAACCACGTAAGTATTACATTTAAGCTACTTGCTATTTGTAACTTGTTACTTGTTTAAATCTGGTTTTTTCCACCTACGTTCACGAATTATAAGCTATAATTGAGCAACGTATGCGAAAACAAAGAGCATGTAAAATACATAGAATAGTAGTTCCTCCATATGATTATTTTTCAAACAAATTTTGTCATGTGCAGTTACCAGTAAGTAATGAAGAGGAGCTGCAACGCTTGCAACTAACTTGTTCCCGTAAAGGTCATGAAAGTTTGGTAAGTTTAATAGCTATTTTGCAAATAATTGTGGGTATGAAACGTTAAGTTACTTGTAGGTCCATATATTATCATTGACTGGTGGAGATACAGTGTAAGAAAGGCTGTTAACGTGATGTTAAAAAAATACTTACCAGGATATAAGTCTGCAGTATTCTCTGAAAGGGAGGCAGAACAAGCGTGCTTTCGACAAATTTCTTATTTATAAAATATTGACAGGCATGTATTTCATTTGAAACTATTTCATTTCGCTTATTGGCATTTTTTCTTATAATAGATGCAATTCGAGTTCGAGCAACAGACGCAACTCATGCTGATATTGGCAAATATGTAGGACGATGGTTAGCTGTTGCAGCCGATAGAGAAGGTAAACAAAACAAAGAAGCGTCCAGATCTAGAGCAACACAACAGCAATTTTGTAACTATTTTGTTCATTTCATGTTTTTTCTTTCTTTTTATACGCGTTCAGTTTAATTAATAATCGAGCTTTGTTGTGCTACTGAAAACTTAATAAATTGAATAGGTATATCGATTTTTAATATCCTGTTAAAGTATTCCTGTTATGTGCCAGAAAAATGCGTATAAATATGATATTGTTTTTGGTTAGACAAATGTGGTATTGACTAGATGTGATCTATATTCTTTGATTTGATATACGCAGTTTTACTATTTAAATGTATACACTCTATATGTAAATCCGATATAATTGCATGAAATACCAATAATTGTTGAGCCACCTTACGGCGTTATTCATTATTCTGGAAGTAGTATTTTCTACAAAAAAAATGAATTCAATGCTGCACAATCAAAAAAAAATTGTCTGTCCAAAAATAAGTAAACTCAGCAAGTTCCTTATTTTAAATGGAATATCTTATATGTATACAATTTTTTTTAATTTTTACGCAAGGAAATTGTATGAAAGTATATAAATCCCCACATATTTACTGTTAATAGCAACTTTTCCTGACACTTAGCTAAAGTGTGCAATAAATGCAGTAATGAATTTTAAAAAATTTCTGTAAACAATACTTTTTCGTAAAATGTATATAATGAAATTGTACTTAATTGCATATCCAGTGTTCAGTGGACCACTTACAGGTAGATTACATACCTGTATCATCAGTATGATGTTACGATGATATTCCATTTTTACATAAAATCACCATAATACCATATCTAGCCGATAAGTCACACAGATATTGAATTACATTTAAATTTGAACGACGAGATTGACAATTGTCGGCACACCAACGCATCCAGGATATCGACTTAATATATACTGCGATATCAGATGAACTTCACATATTTATGTATGTCCAATATCTGCAGCGATACTACGCCGATACAACATTAACTTTGAGCCGATATTGGGCTAAAATCTTCTAGATATTGAAAGTATAACGGTTCGAATGCGAATATTAATATCGGTATGAAGTTACTACAAAGATGTACCACCAATAAAGAGAAATGTTCACACTTCTATATCGCGCCGATTGTAACGCCGATCCACTATCTATATACCGCCGATTAGATCGCCATTGGCAACAGACATTATACCAATATAATATGCTATACTTGGGTATATTAAAAGACAACAAGTCAATAACCAGAAAGAGCTTGAGAAAAAAAAAATTATTCGCTTTAAACCTCAACTGACTTGTATTTTATATTTTTAAGAATAAATAATTTGAAATACCAGTACTTTTGCTGGATATTGCATCTAACGCCGCTTCTGATGTAGTGCTTCCTGTTATTAATTGAGCTAATCCCGCGTGAAATATTTCGGCCAGGCCTATTATTGCCATTATTACACGCTAGCCTATTATTACCAGTGATTCTTGTGATTTCAACGATTCAATAAACACGCCATCTGTTAGGCGAGGCGATAGGTACATACGATTCCATTTACTAGTTAGAAAGGGAGATAGTCGACTATCCCCGCGATTCAAACCTGGCATCCTGCTGTTGACTATCTGCGCTCTCACAGAGTAATTACCCTACTTTTTTTTTGATTTAACCGCACGACCTGGGCGATAAAGAGTAGATCCCCGTGTAACGTAAAAGTTTCGTCTAATTAAATTCAAATAACCGAGATATAAATCTGAAGACTGTGAGTGAGTATTTTTTAATATAGAGATATTGCGAAACGGAAACCTCGTCGCTCTGCGCGGTGTTTTGAAGTTGATTGATATTATTTTAGCTTAGGATTTGTGAAATGTCAAATGATAAAGTTAGCCGATTTATCTTCATGTCATTTCTATTTATTTCGCATAGAAAGTATAATATAGAGAACGTTACAACACGTCAATAACTTCGTTTCTTGGTAAAGTTTTAAGAGCATGCATGCGCGGAAAATATTTATGAAAACTTGGACCACTGCGTATGGACAGTAGACAGTATATAAATATGCCCTTCCTTGTATTTCTTTCTTGTTAGTATTTATTTTTACAATATCTAAGTTTCAATAATTATCTATATTGTCATGCTCATGCGTTTTTAAAACATAACCTTATCGTGATAGATTATTATTATTATTTATTTTTATTAAGTTACTATTATAAATAAATATACGGCCGTTTGCACCGTCTGTGATTAACATTTTAATTAACTAATCAAAGATTAAATTTAATTACGAATTAAATATGAATTGGATTGCACCGAACAAATTTAATCAATGATTAGTTAATTAAAAAGTTTGCGACAGAAATATAGGTTGATAGTGCGTTAAGTTTAGTTTTTAGTCAAAAATCGTATTTCTATTGGGAACACTGTTCCATCATAATGAAAAATTCGCCGTTATGCGAATGCGCGATTTTAAGCGGCATTTGAAAGTTATTGGAATTTAAGCTGAAGCAAATTGCTACAGAATTAGATATTGAAATAAAAAAGTTGAGTAGTAGTTTTAAAATGGAAATTAATATGTGAATGCAGGTTTTTTTTTTTCATTATGCAATTCTTTTATTTGTTTTTCTGCAAATGCTCAAATTTATGTAGTTTTCCTACTTCCTTTAAAAATAATTTCTCCAATCATTTAAAAATTCCCGGCAATAGCTTTACAAGAGGGCGGCTAGGCTTGAAGGTCATTCAAAACGAACCATAAAAGAACAAAGAATTTTGTTTTTCCGTAGTGATTATATATGTGGCGGGGACCCATATCGCTAGATGGCGCGAACAACACAAGTTCACGAATTTCTTAATAGTGACCCATCTTTACTAATCTAACTTATCTGAGGTGATAAAATAAGGAACAGAATTAATAATTGTGTTATTTAATGTTTTCAAGCAGAACACTTGGATGGTTCAATTTTATTTTTTAAGTAGCCACCTTATGGTATAAAAATTCTACCTATGACGTCATGTATTTTTCACAATAAGGACAACCCAATTTTTTTCTGTTTTTTATAAATGCTCTAACTACTTAAATGACGGCGTAGAAAAACTGGTACCTCACACACTCTCGTTTACCGGATGAGTGACCTACCAATTAGGCCAGAGAGGAGCGTGTAGATTCGAGCGATAATACAATTATTGTTGTTGGTTGATTTACCGCTCGAATCTACATGCTCCTCTCTGGCCAAATTAGTAAAGCACTCGCCCGGTAAACGAGAATGCATAGGTTCGATTCCTGCGTGAAGAGAAAAAAATTCTTGGGAAAAAATACTCTTAAGCATAAATACAGTTATTAGCAGAAATACATTAATTTGTTACTAGCATACATGTATCTGTGTGTCATTTCTCTGGTCATCTCCATTCCATAGGAATAATGATTTTTAATAAATTTCAATATACCACATGTTGACATCACCTAGCCTTTCTCTATTTGAGTAACTAGTATTTCTTAAATTTTATGTTTCCAATAATAACATTTACACATATATCCTAGAAAATGGAAGCATTTTGTGCTTATTAGAGGAATGATCTTACTAGTTGTGATACAATGATAAACGCGAGTTCTTCTTAAGAAAACTAGGCGTACGACAGAAACTTTTTACATGCTTATTTCATTGCTTGGTTGAATAAGGATATTTTGTGCACTGACACAGTGTTTATGGTGTCATCTCTGTTCGGTTTCGTAAGATAAACGTAACAATTCAGAGGAATGACGGATTTAGCGGTTACCAAAATGAGTAATTCTTAGTAAAGTTGTTATAATTTGTTCCTCCGTAATCATTTTCAGTGGAGTGATGAATATATTTCTTCGTTATATAAAAAAAATAACGTTTGTATCTTTTAATTTATCTATTTACTTTTGTACGCATCAGAAGATAGTAGACTCTCTTGCTTACAATCCAGAGAAATGATATTCCTTCAAATAGAAACAAAAAGAAAATTTAAATTGGAATTACATTATTAGAAATTAATTCAAGGAACAAATAAACCTTATTTTCTCCAATTATTTCTGGTACAGAGTTTCAGGAAAAACCATTTTTTATTTAAGAGCAATTATTTACAAAAGTATTATTTATGTAGAAAGATCCGTATACATTTTCCTCTGCCTGTTGCCGGGGATAATATACTCCTACATCTAAACGTGCATAACTCGAAAACTATATGCGCGTTTAACATCTGGTATAATTTTAGACAGATTTTCGACGTACAATACAGCCGCTCAATAATAAGAATATATCATTAGAATAAGGAAAATTCATAATTTTATCGACACCCTGTATAATTATCTAAATCACTTTTGTATACATTGCTTAATAACAAACGCAGTGATTACATATAACCGATTTCTGAAATTCGATTAAATAAAAGTTCAATATAGGTCGTCCCGTTTTTATTGTAACACCCTGTATAGAAATATTTACACCAGGCGAAAGGTTTCTTCACATGGCGTAAGTCCGCTATTGAAACTATTTTTCAATTTTTCACCGTTTAAAACTTATTTTAGATAAACGAAATTTTGATCGAATTTCAAAGGCGTTTGCACCCCGTAAAGTTGAAGTCCTGCCAGAACAGAAAATATCCTTGGGTAAAACTCCATGGAGTCTACAAACTGACAAAATTTCATCAAAATATGCGAGTGACAGTTCGCGAGGTGAACATATTGTGCAGCCATTTAAATCCTTAAGGTTTTTATTCTTATAAAAGTGAGCAGTTCAATATCGGCCCTAATTTTGCGAAAATTGAATGAAATACAAAATTTAAAGCCATAGGTGAATAATTTGATGATATAAAATTCTTTTTATCAGCTAGTTTTACTCACCTAAATGAAAAAGTTTATCCACATTCCTAAGAAAACTGAAGCAAAAAAGAACTGACACTTTTAACTAGATAAACTACTACACTAATAGTTCTTTCTTTTCTTTAATGAAAAAGCGAATCCGAATAAAGTAACCTGAAAAATACAAAGTAGCTACACGTGAGCACAACAGCTATACCGATGTTGCTGAAGCACGTTTCTTTAGTACGACAGAACCGTTTATTAAGCGGCTACCTTCCGTGACTAGACGCAGACTACTGAAGATAATCTTCCACCGTTTGAAGGCTCTTCAAGACATATAGTAAACGAACACGTTGTTTTAAGGCTGCTACTCGTAGCCGTCCCCCGACTTCCTTCTTTTTGGCTGGCGGTTGGCGCGATTGAGACCTACGAGAAGGCGTTCCATTTACTAGAACGTCATGAATGACAAGGACGCTGTAAAGTGCAGTACACCGCTCGTAAACGCGTAAGCGATGTGAATGACACACTTCTTAGTGAATGAAAGCGAAAATCTGCCTGTGCGTTGCATAAGATTGTTTAATTGCATTAATAATTGGACAAATTAGTAAAATTCTCATCTATAAAAGTTTATGTATATGTAATTTCATGGTGAATTAAATTTTCAGGGAAAATGAGTGCCAAAACTACGTTTCGAAATTAGATCTAAAAATATTTACTTGAAGAAAATGGAAACTAGTTAGCATTGTATAGTAGTTGTGTATGATGTAATGTAGTAAATTTGTGCATATAAATTAAGTATTTCTTTTCCCCTTTATTTTATGCAGAAAATGAATCATATTGCGTAGAAATATTTGTCTCATATTTGTTTTATTTTTAAGATTAACCGTTTTCAACGTCTTTACTTAAAAAAAAGGTATACATTGTGTTTCACTAGGAGAAATTCCTCTATATCTTGTGAACAGTAACAGATAGGAAAAAAGATTTTATAAATTGTTGCAGGATTATAATTTTTCTATAATTTAAAATTATCGGACAATGAAACCCTTAATAATCCAGATGATATCGTACATGCTTTTGGTAATATGTTTTCTACCCATGGCACCACAATAGTTAACTCTTGCCCTTTGGATGTGGTTTTTTTTTTACTTTGGATTAGGTTGCTTTTGCTATAAGAAAACTCAAAGCAAGCTCTACAGCCGGTCATGATAATCTACCATGTTTCCACATTCTAGACTGTGTATTTATACTCAGTTAACCTCTTACATTCATTGTTAACCTTGCTTTGCGAAGTAGTACCTTTCATTTGCTTTGAAAAATTGGGAAAATAACCCCTGTTCACATAAAAGGTGCACTGAGGAAAATGGGCCAAGTAAAGTGTTTACTTGATAAAAAATTATTTACAATAGATAAAGTTTTACTTGGAACTATTGTCGTTAATTAATACCTGCAACTAAATCCAGATTCCTGAATGCTGTTACTGTAAATAGTGCTTTTATTAACGGCTATTACACAGCGTACTTGACAAATTTGTGGTAAGTAACGTATTACTTATGACTACTGGTACTGTATTTAATTATAGCACATGGTTAGTAGAAGTAACAACAATGCTGATCGCTATTAAACTCATGTATTTTCTTAAATAGTTAACAATTTGCCACAACTATGATTATTTGAGATTTGCTACCACCCAGTGACCCCCCGACCTAGAGTTACGGACGTGGGAAAAGGTCGTCGAAAAAGAATGGCCAAGAAGTACGGCCATTGTTGGCCAGTTGGAACGCAAATATATTCAAAATACCGGGTGGGTACATAGGCCCCATCCGTATAAAGAATCCCAGCGAAAAAAGAAGTACCGAGCCTGTAAGCAATCGGATGTTTCAAGATTGCAGTTTTAAACCAGGTTGTGAGATATTTGAATTCCCCATCATTGTGATGATATCTGTGCCCGTTGGTGAAGTTAAAGTGTGTGCAGTTAGTTATCGAGGCGATCATCGGACATAATCGCCATGTACGCCGGCAGAGGATCGACTCGCTGAGACAACGCCCAGTACAAAGAACCAACAGAAACCGCAAGTTTGCCGCCTAGGTATATTATTTCTTCGTTTGTTATTAGTTGTAACTAACCATATTACTCTTTGTCCTTTGTTTAGATTGCAATAAGTTCAATAACTAAATAATGTTTCAAGGGGGGCCCCTTGAAACGTTATTTAGTTATTGAATTACCATTTACCTTATCTTTTATTATTGCTTTGTTCATGTTTTTCATTATTAAGGAATATATTTTATGAGTCATTACGTTACAAATTGTTTTAAAAAACTGTTGGTAAAGTGAAACCAATATCTTTCATTCATATCAGGTAGTCACTGTGTTTGTCCTATACAAAATAAAACTTACTAATAATACTGCTTTTTATTTAAATTTATATTAAATATTCACTAAACTTCCTCGTTTCCTGCACTACCTATAAGTTGAACTACAAGTTTAAGGTAAGTATATTGTATATTTATAGCAAACCATTACCTTCTATATATCAGATATTTAGTGAACGTGCATTAATGATACTGTTTCCTTATCACAAGTAATCCAAATAGCTTGCATTAATTGATGTTAATAATGAAGGTGTGACAGCCATTATAGAATAGTTCACTCATAGCAACACATCTACTTGACATGAGCAAATCTTTTACTTACCGCAACTGCATATATGTTATGTATTATGGTACTCCCCTTTTAGTACTTTACAATTACCCTACTAGTTCAAACTGTTTAACTTTCGACAAGCACTGTATATTAAATCATGATGTAATTGTAAAGCCACTTTATCTGTGTTCCCACTTCACGTGAACAAAGCAAAAGCTGATGCATGCGTTGTATGCAGTTCCCGGGAAGGTAATATAATACCCGTAAGAACTAACAATAAGTTACCGGGAGAAGATAAGGTCGCTTTATGAAAATAGGATTAACAATTTGTACTTCACTTGAGAAACTTGTAATTCTTTCAATTGTCAAAAGAAAAGGAATAAAAACATTGGAAATTCATCTCAATCAACAACACGTTTCATTCCAACAAACCTACGTGCAAAAGTGGCGCAGTCAGTGCAGATTTTTGAATTGGATAGTGTCCTTTTGGTTCTCGAAAAAGCGAGTATAACCATCCAAAGTGTGGGAAATCCAAAAAAAAAAAGGAGCTTCACGAAGCAACTCACATCCAAGAGAGGGAATTTCCAAATCTGGAAGGAAGTAAAAGGTACCTTACGTCCGACCAGCGTGTTGCAGCAGCGGAAGACCAAAGCACCAGGGTGTGGCCGACCGGTGACTTCAACCGATTCCGATTCGACAACACCGAGGGAAACGTCGCGGGATAAAACTCTCCAGCGTCGGCATCCCATTGAAGAATTACAAAAATCACTCAATGAAGCCCGAAATTAGTTTGTAAGTAGATTTAAGATTTTTTTTTCATTTTTGTATTGTTATCAAATCCGTCAAAATTTACCACAACCAAAATCGCTACCAACCCTATCCACCATTGGAAAGGATTGAGGAACAACCAGAATCAGAGAACTTTAAATTACCCGAAATAATCGTTCCGGTCAAAATTATAAAAATGGCTCATCCTTATACACGCGTATCAATTACTTCTACGGAGGTACAAGCTTTACCTACGTTTGATGGTGATTTACGGGACTTACCGTTATTTATTACTCAGATAGAAAAGTTTATAAATAGATTTGCCGATGCAAACAACGTTGAAAACCCAATAAATGAATTAATATTAAACGTGGTATTAAGTAGACTGTTAGGAGATGCAAAGCATTTAGTATCTAGTAGAGCCGCGAATTCATGGCTAGAAGTAAAAACCATTCTGCAACAAAATTATTCTGACCATAGAACTGAGACCAATTTATTCAACGATTTAATAATGTATAGGAGCAAAACAAAAGATATTAATCAGTTGAGTGAGGAAATACGAAATTTGTTGGTTTTACTTTGCACAAAAACTAGTTTATCTAATGACATTGCGCAAGTAAAGGCTGTAAAAATTGATCAATACAGGCAAGTAGCTACACAAACTTATCTTAGAAATTTAACGTTCATAAATCCAGCAATAGGAGACAAAGTTAGGTTCAAAAATCCAGGTAATTTAGAAGAGGCCATTAGTCATTCTCTAAACGAATTAAATTGGGAATACAGTTGTCATAATTTCGGTAAAATTGCATATCAAAATCCAACATCGGTTTCAAAGAAGCCTGTGCAAATGCAACACGTACCAAGACCAACTACACAACCACAAGCATTTCAAATTCCATATAAACCACCTAATTACACGCAATTTCATGTGCCACAGCAAAATTTTAGACCCAATCCTCAAGTACCCCAGCAACCACAGTTTAGACCACTGTCACAAAATCATTCTAGACCTTATAGTAATGTCTTTGCACCACGGAATACTACTAATGTTCAAAATTTTTCACGACCCACACCTATGGAAGTAGATAGGTCAACTCGATCACAACTTCAAAATCGAACGCAAAATTTACCGCGAATGACGCCAATGGTGTTTCAAAACGGGACACGTATAAACAATAT
Organism: Protaetia brevitarsis; assembly: GCA_004143645.1. Lineage (NCBI taxonomy): Eukaryota > Metazoa > Arthropoda > Insecta > Coleoptera > Scarabaeidae > Protaetia > Protaetia brevitarsis. The sequence continues at coordinate 57,300 of RXPK01000113.1, forward strand.
GATTACTGAAACTAAACCAAACACACCCCATGAAGCTGAAAATTTTGACGAAATCGAATACTATCAATTACCTTCAACATATTATGAGGAAGATTCGTGGGAAGCGGCAGACGATAGTAATCAAAATTTTCACCTCGACACCCTCCTACAACACATAGCAAATAAAGAATATTACCCTAACGTACCCTTAGAAAACATTGAGCTAGACATGGACTTGAATAGTTTTATTGTGCCAGATAATTTAGAACACCCATCAGTTTACGAATATTATAATGATATTCACTCGGACAATATGACAGGACTAGAAAATTATAATTTCGAAAATTGTGAAGAAATATGGTTAAATAATCAAAATTTTACTAAGTTGCCTTATATAGAAATTCCAGAATTAGGAAACGCGAAATTCTTAATCGATAGCGGTGCAACAGATTCATCAATTAACCCCGAATTGGTTTTCAAGTATTTTCCAAATTACATAATTTTTAAACCCTTCAAAATTTCCACTATGCACGGTGCTACGTATCATAAATTTATTTGTAGAATACCATCACTCTCTACGTTATGTGACTACAATAACGAACATACTTGGAATGTCGTTTCTTTTAATAAACGATTTCAGGGTTTAATAGGAGCTAAATTATTACGTCAGTTAGGAGCGCAGTTAGATTTTCAGAATAACCTATTACATTTAAATAATGTTTCCATCCCGCTTTTCTATGATAACAGTGATAAAAATTCATGCAATTCACACATTTACGAGATATCTCAGATTCAGGATGATTATGAAATTATTTATAAAAAGGGTAAAAATAATTCAAACGCGGACGGTTTATCTAGACTCGAGACAAATCAAGTAAACATGCAAGAAACGGACGACGTAAGTTCTCAAACACCTAATATTGAACAAAACGAATTGCAAGAAATGATCGAAAATATTGATAAAAATATTACTGATAGTATTGGTTCAAATCAAACAGATGAACCCGAAAACCCGTTGTCTATTACCGACACACCTATAGACTCACAAAAGAATCAAATCTTTATAACCCAACATAATAAAGAATTATCGGTTCAACAAGAATCAATTCACGGAGATAACATTATTAGAGTTAAAATTTCTTATGAAAATCCAGAAAACAATTTAATTTCCTTTTTGTCACGTTATTTAACAGGTAAACGATATTTCCTGTACACAAACGATATTATCTACCGCATGCTATGCCGTATTGTGATCCGAAATTTTACTAACACAGATCCTAAATTAATCAGGAGTACAACTAGAGTTAAGATAGTTACTAGCAAAGAGGATCAGATTAAAATCACAACGGAAGTTCATTGCAATGAGAACAATCATCGCGGAATAAAAGAATGTTGCAACGAGATAAAACGAAATTATTATTGGAAAAAATCTAAACCAGGATGTTCAAGACTTCATAAATAAATGTCAGTTATGTCAAACCTTAAAATATGATAGGCACCCAAACACCACTAAGTTACAATTAACACCTAAAGTGGATGCACCACTGCAAAATGTCCACATTGACGTTTTTAAAATAAAAAACAAAATCTACCTTACAATCGTAGATGCTTTTTCAAAATTTGCGCAAGCGATAGAAATCAAAAGCAAAACACCTGTGGAAGTAGTTCAAGCTTTAATAAAATTCTTTTCAACTTTCGGTACACCTCAAAACTTAATATTTGACAATGGTGCTGAATTCAAAAACGAATGCTTAGACGAACTATTAAGGTTATGCAAAATTAAAACACACATTATTACTCCCATAAATCCTTCATCTAACGGGATAATTGAAAGATTTCATTCTACCTTAATTGAACATTTTCGATTATTAGATTCAAATAAGAGCTCAGTAATACAAAACAATCTAATGAACTTAGTAATACTACACTATAATAATTCTATTAACGACCTCATGAAATTGACTCCATTTGAAGTGCTTTTTGGACACCTCAAGAACAAGGAGTTAATTAAATTAGATTATGATGAGGATTTCTATAACGATTATATCCTAAAATTTCAAAGAACAGATGCGGACCGTTTATGAAACAATTTCGGAAAAACAACAAACCATGAAAACAAAAGTAATTACTAAAGCAAATGAAAACAGAAAAGACAAACACCTTGTTGTGGGACAACAGGTGTATGTAAAGTATCCGGGTCACTATTCTAAAACTACACCGAAATTTCGAGGTCCGTACGAAATTGTAGAATTGCTAGAAAATGATAAAGTCCTCGTAAAAAACAATCGCGGCAAGAACTTTTATTTATCATATTAATTCACTGAAATCCACTGTTTCAGATGGATCATCACCCTCTGCTGTACAACAGCAAGAAGTGGGATCGTAAAATTAGATAATAAGTTAGATTTACTACTATTAAATAAAGGCCTAGTTTATAACTCCTATAGAGATGTAACCTTAGTTATAAACAATAATTATACGAAATTAAGTGAACTATGGGGAAGAGTACATCCGCAACAATGGTTCAGTAGTGTTAGAAAACCCTATACAAATGCAATTATACACCTTTATAAGAAATGCCGAATCTAACATCGAATTATTGTTACACATTTTAACACCAAAGGTAAAGAGAGGAGCATTTAACTTTGTAGGTGGTATCGTAAAAGCTGTAACTGGTAATCTAGACGCTGAAGATGGAAGTAAATTCGAAAGACAAATAGAAGAATTGCGCAATAATCAAAAATTGCTAAAACAATCACAGGATAGGTCGATCAAATTATTAGATTCCACGGTTAACGAATTCAATAAAAATGTACAAACATTAGAACGCAATTTAAACTGTATCAGGGAAACGTTGTTTGCTGGGTATGAATTAGATATTCGCCTTCAGCTTCAATTGGATTTTCTCCTGTCACTGAAATCACAGTTAGAAGGGGTAATAAATACCATAACGCTCGCTAAGAAAAATATAATGTCTCCATTCGTTATAACACCTGAACGATTATCGGAAGAAATTAAAACATTTCATTTGGACAATTCTTTCCCATTTGATGTAATTTTAGATGATGTATTTACGTTAGAATCTATTGTTACAATAAGAGTATACCGTATTCATTATGATTATACATTTATTTTAGAAATACCCGTAGTTGATAAGCAGTATTTTAATTTGTATGAGATATTTCCTTTGCCCGTTCCTTTTAACGACACTTACTATACTGAAATTATACCACAACATCAACAAATAGGCATTAATGATGTTAGCTATTTTGAGGTACAATACGAAAAATGTAGTAAAATAAGAACATCACTTTATTTTTGTAAAAATCAAATTTGAACAGAAGATTAAAGCTACTGCTCCTTGCGAAGTAAACTTAATACAATATACGAGTAATTATCAGAATTGTAATAGAAATCTTGTGATGTATAAAAATAACACCATTATTTCATATAAAGACGTAACTATAATTATATTCCCTTCAGAATTTAAAATTTACGAACAATGTAATTCAGCCAAAATACCTCTAATTGTAAAAGGGACTTATTTATTGAAAAATGACGATACTTGCAAATATTATATTAATGATCAACAAATACAAACTTATAAAAAGCACATTACTATTGACGTACAGTTTTTGGATTATAAAGACCAACATCATAACATAAGTACCGTCAGATTAGAAAATGTTAAAGATGTTAACGTTCATAAAAAATTAATCGAACAACAGAACCTAATTAATGACATTAAATTCACGCAAGACACGAATGTGTCCCATAATTTTATTACTTACATTGTATTAGTTTTTTTATGTGTAATTATTGTATTGCTGTGTTTCAAACGTGTAATTTGTACCAAAATTAATAAATTCAGAAAAACAAATAATAAAAACAAAGAAGAAATAGATTTAGCGCCCAAAGGGACGGAAATCCTTTAGATTTTTAATGTTCCACATGTAAAAATCTAATTTAAGGAGGGAGGTGTTATGTATTATGGTACTCCCCTTTTAGTACTTTACAATTACCCCTATTAGTTCAAACTGTTTAACTTTCGACAAGCACTGTATATTAAATCATGATGTAATTGTAAAGCCACTTTATCTGTGTTCCCACTTCACGTGAACAAAGCAAAAGCTGATGCATGCGTTGTATGCAGTTCCCGGGAAGGTAATATAATACCCGTAAGAACTAACAATAAGTTACCGGGAGAAGATAAGGTCGCTTTATGAAAATAGGATTAACAATTTGTACTTCACTTGAGAAACTTGTAATTCTTTCAATTGTCAAAAGAAAAGGAATAAAAACATTGGAAATTCATCTCAATCAACAACACGTTTCATTCCAACAAACCTACGTGCAAAAGTTATATTCTTTGGTTTACTACTTCAGTTTAATTATCAGAAGTAACTTCATAAGTTACCGGTATGAAGCGGACCGAATTACAGGCCTGTTACTATCCTTTCTAATTATAGCAAAATTTTTGAAATATTGTTGTGTACGAAATTATACGCTTGTGTTAAACCTTTTTCTATGTTCGTTACAATGGTTTTGTTTCAGTCCCTTTTTTTAGTCTCTACTGGGGTTCCACAAGGATCTAATCTAGGTCCCCTTCTCTTTAATATCTTTATTAACGTTTTGCTCCAACTCTTAGATTGTCGGGTTTTGGCGTATGCTGATGACCTTAAAATCTATAGCAATATTGCTTCTGTAGCTGATTGTTTGGTGGTACAGAGGAATGTTGATGTCATTAACCAGTGGTGTATGAAACACGAATTGGTGCAGTTAGTGGGGGACGATTGAGATTTTTGGGTCAGATATCTATGTGGATGTCCTGTAGATGTAAAATAAATTGATATTGATAGTGATGCTTCTGATGATAAACGCGAATCAAATTTAACTATTTGCTAGGGAATAATTTGAGACACAAGTGCGAACAAAATTTTATTGAATAATTCTGACGAAGAATATAGCTCGGAAGATGACATTTGCATTGTTAGAACTGAGCACCAAAATTAGAAGTTTATTGCTTGCAAATAAGAAGCTTATAGTAAAATCGCAAAATGGTATAGGTACCTGTTGCACACAGACAAACTTCACTTTACGCAAAGATGTATTCTGTAAAGTAAGCACCTGTAAAACCTCATTAGTTTTTTTGCAGTTAATTTTTAATGACAGATTTGTTAATTTTATGATATTCGAAACTAACCGCTATGTTTCTCAACAAAATATCCATAACATTGTAATAAACATATGACACCATGTATTGTTTTCACATTACACGTATATGCGCGTACATTACGCGAAAAAAAAAAACAAAAAAATTTCAACAGATATATTTTGTGGCAACAAAATTCTTGCCAGCTAAATATTTTATTAAACAAGCAACTTGATCGTGTAACATATCATACAAAATAACTTTTGAAATCGTTTGATGCTTGTCCTCGTAGGCAAAAATGTTCACTGAAATTGGTTTTTCTCAGTTCTGAATAGAGAAAGTAAATCTTTTCTCCACTGTCAATAAAAAAATGTTCTACTGCTATAGAAAATCGATAAGCCTAATTCACAACTTTTTGCTAACACTGTGTTTTTCTGATAGATTGTGCCTGTTATTTCAATTTTATTATTTATTTCACAATCGTCTAAGTTTCGGACAAAAAAAATATACCACTTTAATTGGGAATATTTCAATTTTTTTCCTTGTGTTTGTTGGCATCATTGAATTCTCGTTAATAAATACTTTGATTTTTTAATGTTCTAATCGTAGGTGGCGATTCTAAAAACACGGTCATAAAATCAATATTTGCTGTAAAAATTAAAAAAGAAAAGATAAATAAATCATTAATGAATAAATAAATAATAAACACTATCGCATAACATATAAGAAAATTAATCAAAACACAAGATCTTTGATGTAAACGGCCATTTTATCTGACGCACATGTAATGTATTTCCTAAAATTTTACTTAGGTACATTCAACAGCACTTCTTCACGGACATTTTCAAACGCATTTCTTATCACCTTCTACATTTATTGGAGGTAACCAGTATATTTTTTCTTTGATGTAATCTGGAATGCTGTGTTTCTTTAATGTACAAAAGGGAACTTTATTTCTTTCAACATAGGAATGACTAACAGAAACGAATCTGAAATATTTATGGGTAACAGAAACAAAGAGAAATAGAAATGAACAAAACATTATAAGAAAATATCCAATGTGTTCGGCGAAACTGGGACGGGTCGATATCTCGGGAACGAATCCATATTCAAAAATCTGAAACTTTACCGTAAATGTTCGCAGTTACTTTCGGAGAAAAATGTAGGAAATTTTACTACAATTGCAGATGTTTTTACTATACGATGTAGATAGTTTTGTTGTAGTAGTTTTAGCACTATGTTTGTAATAATAATTCTTACAATTTGTATGAAACAGATGAATGGACAATCAGCTTTTCTATACAATGCTGTAAGATGATCTACTATTTACTGCAGTAAAATTTTACATAATTTTGTATGACTTATCCATATCTAATGATATATTTATTTTACTTGAAATTACGATTTATCAGTTTTGTAGCAAATTTTACTTACCTTTAACAAATTAATGAATTTTTGTTAATAACTGTAATAATTAAGAGGAATGAAGGAAAAAAAATTCTCCTCACGCAGGATTCGAACCTATACAGTATGTCACGACGAGCTTCCATTAAAAGTTTATGGAGAAGCAAATAAATACGAGGTTTAAAAAATTTTGTAGTGAGCCTGTGGGTATAGGTTAGTTGAGCTAAAATACTTTCGACTTCCGGTAATGTTCCTTAATACCGGAAGTAGTTGCCAACTTTGTTATTTTAAATGGAAAGGTAGTATTTTTACTTAAAATTTGGATTTTACTCTGAATTTTAGGTCAAGTTTATCTGACATACCATGCCCTTTATCTTTATGCTTTACAAGATATTCGCTTTTTTTAATAATTTTGTATTATGCAGTGGTACACGAACTTTTATGTTGCTTACAGTTGGTACAGTGTAATTTTTAAATAATACCACCAAATAGGGTATCTATTTCCAGCAATGAAATTAAGAAAAATTAAACTGACTGCTGGAAGAGAGAGGGCAAAAGGAAAGATCTTCAATTTGTGATAACTCATTTTTTTTAAATAGCAACCCCCAGATTTCTCTGTGCCAATCGATTGACCGTCAAAAAATACGTATAAATGTTAGAAACCGTTTTTAGCTGAAATGAATGGTTTAGAAGATATTGCAGAAAAACTGTCGCAGCATAATGATTACGAGTACATACGTAGATTCTAGGTGGTCAGGATCAAACAATGTGATGTAATAATTAAAAATATATGCATCTGCCACATATCTGTCAAAGTGACAAATTCGAAGATTAATAGAGACCACGAAGAGACATAAATACTAACGCATGCTTGAATATCAATAAAAATGTCACGTTTTACAATTTTCAAACTAAGACTATTTAAAATTAATTATTACACATGGAGAATGTCACCGGATCGATATAACCTACTTCTCCATGTTTCACTCCAGAGCAACAGACTTATCTGGGGCCACTCCGTCCACGCTCAGCGAGTGTTCCTGAAACAAAAAAGAAGCAATTAGATCCTTGAGCAAAATAGACTACAGAACATGTTGTAGAACATTATTTAAGAGACACAGGATACTTACGCTGCCGTCGGCTTATTCTAGCTTGTGTAGTGTACTTACATAAGACAAAATCGATATATGCACACCTACACGAACACAATACGTGTACCAAAGACAACTATGTGGTTCCTTATCATAGAGTGAAAACAACACGAACTTCCACCAATTATCTAGCAGTGAAATTGTACAATCACTTGCCATCTGACATAAAGCATCTGGATATACAAAGGTTTAAACGACAAGTGAAGCAGCTATTAATGGACAGAGAATGCTATTCAATTGACGAGTTCTTCGGTGTTTCTAAACATTAACCTATTGACATTTTTTTTGTACTTTTATTCGCTTTGTTTCTTTTACATTTTCGTTTGTCCTTATTGAGTTTGTTATTTACATTTGTCAATTATTTGTTTTCTGTTATATTTGAATATTTATATTTGTTTCTGTTCATGTATACTTTGACGATGACAGTGCCTGCTTAGGTTTGAGTCAATAAATTCATATTATTATTCTTATTATTGTTATTGAAAAGTTTGCGGTGAAACAGGTCCGTAGGCCACCCCCAAACCTAATCTAATCTAATCTAACCATAAAATAACATATTTTACGTTACACAATATACAGATAGATAAAGAAAATCATATGGCGGTAATTTCTTATAGCTTTCCTCTTTCCCACAGAACAATACGGTAAAATTGTTGCAGTTAAAAATTACGCGTCCCCATTTCGATTTGCGTTCGTTCCAAATTTAGATTACACTTGCAATTAAAGCGAAAAGAGAACCTTGTAGAATGACAAGAGACTAATTAGAGCGGGTGCTTGATTAATCCTTTCATTTAAGATCTGCGGAGTCCTATATTAGTATTTCTATCCCAATTTAACAGTGTCCTGGAATTGAACCTGTCTTTGCAAATCCACTTTGCATATTAAATTCATCTAAATATAACAATGAAAGGCTTTCAATACCAGTACATAATTCCTCTGCTTATTATTTTGAAGATGTGGAGTTCATAAAATAACCCTCTTCAGTTATAATTTAAACAGGAATGCCAGATCATTAATACATTTCCTTGTGTAAATCTTATTTCAAATATCGATTATTTTGTTGTGTGATTAATTCCCGTTTGCACCATCTTCATTTAAAATTGTGGTTTAAGTACGTAAATCTTGAGTAAGCTTAAAGTAAAGCGTCTTGCACAAAAAAAAAATAATCAACCTTAGTTAAGCTAGAGAATTTTCGCTTGGCGCTGCAAAACTAATTCACTGACCATTAAAATCGGACGTTTGCCACTTGTTTGTGTCATGTTCAGTTATTTTTGTTTACGTGTATTTGTTGTGTGACCGTCTATAAGTATTACAGAGTTTGTTAAACCATTTATGTAAAAATATGTGAGAAAATGAATGGAAAAGTGTTATGTTTGAATTTAATTAAGAAGTGTAATAGTGACATATTAGAAAATAAAACAAAATTGGAGCTATGACTTGGCGGGATAAGGGCGCAGCTTAGGACAATGTTGTAAAAGAATTTAATATGCAATGTCCTGCGTACTGTTGTAGACTGGCACTCCGGTTATTTGAACTCTATGGTGTTAATTTTTCCAAGATCAAGCTTTGGCTTTGCCGCGCGCAAATTCTCACTGTAATTTAATATTTGTGTATTTTGCTAAGAATTTAGTAGTTTTGTTTGATGTATTTTATTGTTCAGTTAGTTAGTTTATTTTTTTTCCTTTATATGTTTAGTTTTTGTTTTTCATGTCTTAGGTCCTTCTTAAAAGGCATTTTCTATGATTTTTGCGGCTGACGCAGCGCGCGCAGTTGTTAGTTTGAATATACACGTTGTAGGGCCTCTTTTAGGGCAGTGTCTGAATCATTGTCGCGAATGTAAGTATATGTAAATTTTGAGCTCTTTGCATCCATTTTGCAATCTTTCATTTGTAAGGATTTGTTCGTTATTTTGTTAATTTTGATCATTATTCAGACAACTCAGTTTATTAATTGGTGTTATAATATTGTGCACAATTTATGTAATTATAAGGCCCGTTAATAATTTGTTCTAGAAGTGACCGCGTTAAGAGTTTAAATTTTCCGTTTTTTTTTTGTTAGTTTTATTTAATTGTTGTTAATCACCTCGGGGTAGGTGAAAAGAAGTTTTGAGCTTGTATTTTAAATTTCATTTTGATTTTGTTTGTTTTTCCACGTTAATTGAATTAAATTTTTAGTTTGCTTTGAATTTTTGAGACCACGTGAATTTTTTTTGTGGTTTAAGAAATTCCTTCAAGAACGAATCTACCATTTTGTTTGCTAAAGGATTTGCATTGTCCTTTTTAATTGTAAATTCACGAAGGGGTTATTTTAATCCAAGACATTCTGTCTTAAGGTTTTTTCCCCTGTTGATTGTAATTAAATGTTTTTTTTTTTTCTTTTTTATATGGAAATTTTATGAATATATATATAAATATCATCTTAAATTACAGTTCTTTTATTTTTGAATTAACCATTTCAATTTTTGGGGATTTTGAAGAAAGTCAAATTTTACAAACGCCCACTATTACTTTTCATGAAAGTTACTCTGAGATCTAAGAATCTCTTGCGGCCTTTTGAATTTTTATTTGCTGAGCTAGCTAAATTAATTTTGTCATTTTTAATTTCTTTAAACTTATATGCTTGTACAATGTACAAAAGTTTTCTTTTGACTTATTATTTTTTTTAATATATATTAGTTAAATAATACCTACAAAGGTGTATAACACGTCAATATTAACAGTTAAAACTTAAAATTGTGTATAAACTAACGTTTACAACATATTAAAATGCTCACAACGAAGCTTTATATGAAATAATTCACTAATTTCATAAAAAGTGTTTTTTTGTAAAAACTCTTTGAGTATGTTATTAAATTTAAGAGGCGGTAAGGCTTTTAATGAATCTGGTAAGTGATTATATATTCTAATGCATTGAAATAATGCAGTTTTTTGTATTTTTGATAGGTGGGTTGCTGGAGGAAGCAAATGATTATGCTCAACGCCTCTAGTGTTATGACTATGCATGAGTTCATATTTTTGAAACAGGTTGTTATAATTTACATTTAGCACACTCAAAGATATATATCTCAGGCAAAGTAAGTAACTTAAAATTCTTAAAAAACTCTTTGCACGTATCACGGTGAGCAACATCAAATATGGAACGAATGCAGGCCTTCTGTAGAATAAAGATTCTCCCTGCTTCGACGAAATTCCCCCAGAAGATGACGCCGTATTTCAGTTGAGAAAATACATTAGCATAATAACAATGTAGAGCTGCATGGACGCTGACACTTCTAGAAATCACTCTCAACACGTAAGATGCACTGCAAAGTCTACCGGATATGTGTTCCACATGGTGAGAAAGGTGAGAATTCAGTTTACATCCCAGGAAAAGGGTGTCATCAACGCAGGTAAGGCACTGGTCATTATGTTTAACACTGATTTTTTCGGAATTGTTAAATTTAATTAGTTTGTTTTTGTTGAAGTTTAAATGTAAGTTGTGATAACTAAACCACTCTCCCAATAGTGTAAGATTGTATTCTAAAATGTCAACCAATTCCATATTATCACTCGACCGAGTTACTGTTGTAGTATCATCCGCGAACATAATTACCCGGTCCGAAACTACTTCAGGACGATCGTTCACATGCAGTAAAAACAACAATGGGCCAAGTATCGAACCCTGAGGAACGCCACACGATATTGGCAGCCATTCTGACCGGATCTCGTTACCAGAATAATTATGAGCTACAACACACTGATGCCTGTTCGAAAGGTACGAGTGAATCCATTTTAGAAATAAACCGCGGAAACCCATTATCTCCAGCTTCTCAAGCAGCTCTCTGTGGTGGACATGGTCAAAGGCCCTTGACAAATCCATAAACATTGCGACTGTCACATCACCAGCCTCCAATCCAGCTGCGATCTCCTCCAACAGTTGAAATATAGCTCTCGCCGTGGATCTCTGTTTGACATACCCATTCTGCCAATTATTTAGAATATTGTGTGTGTTCATAAATTTCTCAATTCTCTTGCAAATAATTTTCTCAAAAATTTTTGAGATATTTGAGATTAGTGAAATAATTTGATTGATTATTTCTGGCATGTGTTTTCTGTATTGATTTGTATTTGCTTTAGAAATAAATGTTATTACTATTACTATTACTATTACTATTATTACTATTGTCATACTGAATAAAATTATCTACTATTGGATGGCTAAAAGATCTAGATGTAAATAACTATTTATGAGAGAATATAACGAACTTAAATGACTCCGTCCCTGGCGAACGATATGTGTAAGTAAATCAAACAAACAGCGGAAGAAAGTAAATCCTCAAATAAGCTAAAATAATAGATCCCTTGAACTAGATGAAATCTCATACGGAACTTATGAAAAGAATGATGAAGAAAGTTGGAAAATCTCGCCGTAACGTACCAAACTGTAAATGTTCCTATACGTTCCTTCCGAACGGCCCGGCGTTAGTAGGAAACTGGGGAAATTCCATAATACAAGCAGGAAATCTTCGGCGAAACTTCATCTAAAATTAAACCTGTTTTAAGTTCCGCTCCCGCAAAAATCCCATAGGAGTCACCTCTAGGCTCCCGTGCGGTGCACGCATTTCTCTAACGTGTTTAATAATATTTCACTCTCTCCGAGTCCTAGCATCATCTGGCTGGAATAAATTTACGACACATTTTTATCATTCTCTACTCGATCAAGCGGGTCGCCCTTTGTTGCGGCATCCGCTATGATTCAACGCCGCACACGTAGATTATCCTTTGTTAGTGCTGCCCACATATCCTCCGGGAGTTTGTTACCGTAATTCCGTCGCATACAGCCTATCTTACTTCGAGCGTTGATGGGGGAGAATATTATTGACGCAACGGACGGCGTATGTGGGTTATTGTACAATGGTCTCCTTCTTGGGGTAACGCAGATGACAACGGCTTATACAATTCAAAGCTTGACGCACGAATGTAGGATTGTTGTTGTTAACTTTGTTATTATTGGATCGCTTACACTGTGTAACTTATGAAAGTCGTGAGTTTCTTTCAGTATGCTGCCTACAATGGTTCGATAATAATACAAAAAGCACGGGAAAGTTATCGCCTCTCTTTTGTTCCATTCAAAATTACTGGTTTGTAACGGCCTACAGTATAAAAGGGATTAAGAAAACTCCACTTTTATTGTTGTATACACTAAAGTCAATCTGAATGAAAACCTATAATGCAGAAATTAGATATTTCTAAATCGGTTTTATAATATTTCTTGATTGTTCCCCATTTTTCTTTGTGAGGGTAATCGGAAGAGTCCTAATGCACAGATCCGAGACACACTTGGATTATCGCGCTCCCACTAAACCCCCAATACCTTACCTGGCATTTCGGAAGTGTTTTACAAGTCATCCAACCAGTCAGCTCCGATTTTCTCAAAATATTGCAGGCATATATCGCAACTGCGCGCGGAAAAGGAGTTAAGTCATATTTTTTGAAAAATGGGTTTATGTTAAATTTCAGATGAGTGAGTTATATCTTGCACCGGACAAAAGGAGGTAAGTCAACAATAAATGCTTTTGTAAATATTGAATTAACTACTTGGGAATAAGTCCTAAAAATCAGCTATTGATATTGTGCAAAAAGGGTTATATTAACATATAGCCATTTGCATGACCCATTAATAACGAGGATTTGTGATATATGTATATAAAGAAAAAATTAAGGATGAAATACATTTACACATTTTTAAAAAGTTTTGGGAGATGGGCAATTATAGTAGGAGATTTCAGTACATTAGTACTTTAATTCAACTGCAAGAAAAGAAACGTATTCGAATTTATATAACTGACATTAGTAAACAAAAATTAAGAACGCAAATAGCAAACTACTATTTCATAGTAAACGGAAAACAAAATAAAACGTATAAAGATTGTTTTTGCAAAACTTTTGACATTAGCAACAAATTTATTGAAGTTGTAATACGCAAGATGCACAAGGGGGACAAAAGAATCCAAAGAAAATATCCAGGTACCCATATAAATCGCAAAGCCTTTGAAGGAATTTTTTGAATATAAAAAATAAAACAGCCTAAATAAGATACGTGTGGGTACATGCGACAAATACGAAATGAAGATTAAGATGGCCAATCTGAAGATGAGAGAGCTATGTTACCTCAGAAATTAGATGCACGTCATATTCAAGCTGACGACGGATATACTTCCAAAAATGCAAACAAAAATTTAACGAAGACAATTTGCAACAAAAGACCATATGTTTCGACCTGCAGCAATGCTTACCAACTCCTGATTTGCACAGCGGCGAGTCATTCCATAAGCGCTAATTATGGACGTATAATCTAACAGTGAATGATTGTGACGACTGCCAGGCTTATTGTTACCTCTGCTACGAATCAATGACCAAGAGGGCAGGAAATGAAATAGGATCATGCATTTATAAATATCTAACAAGGTATTTGGATTCAAAAGTCACTCGCATAATTATGTATTCGGATTCATATGGTGGTCAAAATAAAAACTCCATCATGTCAGCTGTATGCTTACTTGCCTGGCCATACGCACATAGAATGTGACACCGACCATAGTCTAATTGAAAAAAAGAAGAAAAAAATCTAATATTAAAATTGAACATCCCCATGACTGGGCTCAGCTAATGAGGCAGAGAGGAAAATAAAAAACCTTTTCAAGTATATGAGATGGAAAGGACAGATTTTTTTTGATTACAATTGTTTGTTTGGTACTTCCTTAATGAATCGTAAATCCGACATTTTAGGAAATAAACTTAACTGGCGAGAAGTGAGATGGCTTGATATGAAAAAGAGGTGTTTCCTATAAAACATCGTTAGATCCAAATGGAAGTTTTAAAATCGTAATGTTTGACAAACGAGGAAGGTTAAAAAGTGATGACAAATATCAGAATTGTTTGTTTCTTACTTTCTTTTTAATAAAAGATTTAAATCCTTTTTGGTCTTCTATTTCATTGCTGGCTATATACTTACCATACCTAGTGCATATGCATCAGATCAAATGGAGTTAACTCCGTCAAATTTAAGGTGCATAAAGAGATATGCCGATCAAAAGTCAGTTCCAAAGCATTATTTACACCTTTGGCCATGAAGTATTAATTACTTTACACTATTCATTACCTAGTAATTACTTTGACAGATTTTTTTTCGCTATACGTTCTCCAATTAAAGAAACCTAACGTGCACTTTCAACTGCAGTTCTCCAATTTGTATGCTTGAGGAAGGCGAAGGCGTCATAGACCCTTAAAGTTACACCCCAAAAACACATTTTTAACGATATATTTGGAACTACAAGAGATATTGAACTGAACTAAAAAGGAAAATGTTCCTCTTGATAATTGGGACATTTTGGTTTAAGAAAGAGATCAATTATCCATCATGGCGATTGTAGGGGGTCGTATGTATGTATGTAAGTATATATTTCACAGCTGGCCTTCCAGTCCCATTCCTTTCAGAAAGAGCAGGATATCAGAAGCCCCCAGGTTAGGTAAGTCTCCCTCTTCGATTTCACGTGCTCCCAGGTGTAACGTCCTTGAGTTGCACAGTGCTACGCAATTTGGAAGGGGATGGATGCCATCCTGTTCCCCAATCTGCTCCAGTCGTTTTGCTCCTCCCTTTGTTTCTCCTTGTGAGGTCCTCTCACTGTGGAAGTGGAAGGCTACTTATGGAAATCCTACTCCAATTCTTATTTATTAGCGGTGTCGTCACGCTAATAAACGTCCTTCCTCCATGGTTGATCCCACGAGTAGCTAGGGAAGAAAGGTCCACCTCCACAGAGCCCCGCATGCAGAGGTAAGGCTAAATACAATGGGGTGCGCCAGGTGCCCCAAGGTTGGACTAGTAGACTGGTCTTCTATCCAGCCACGCATCCCATCAGCCTAGTCCGTCACCTTAGGATTAGGTTTTTGTTGAGGTTATCTCCTCTCGGTCCGTGCAGTTAAGCCAAGACCCCTCCCCCCATCCCTTTCGCGACCTGGTTTAACAGTTGGGCTTTCGCAAGCCCTAAGCAACAACTGGCATCCCTGTAGAACCCTGTGGAAGCCCTTAGCCATAACACGACAGCTCGGGCGAGGGGGGAATGGTTCACGGCAACGGTCTTCATTTACCCTGCTCCGGTTTTAAGCAGAGAGGACGAACTTATAGCCGCCATTAATCATCTCGTCTTGAGCGAACCCTGACAAGATGGCCTTTCCCCTATCCACCACCTCGGGAACGCGTCTGGTAGGTACTCCCAACCCTCAGGATTGTAGGGGGTTAAAGAGAACAACAAATTTTAATCTCTCGATCACGTAAGTAAGAAAATTCATATATTTCTGGTCTAATCCATAAACTACTTTAGAAAATATAATGTACCGGTTTTTGGATCTTCTTCTCAAAATATCGTATGTTTGAAAGAAAACTGCGAGTTTTTCGACGAAAGGTAACTCCAACACTCCTATGAAACTCATAATGAAATAAAAAATACATCTTGTCCCGATACAAACTACAAAAAGTATTGTAAGTAAGAGTGCAATTAGCCAAATAATATTTTTTTAACCACCTACCTTTTTATATAAGCAATTTACCAGTTTAGAAAATTTTGTTATTTAATTTAATAAATTACTTCATCAGTATTGTTGTTACCGTTTAGTGTTGCTCTGGGCAAGTTTAATGAATATTAGGTAATTAGTATAGGTATTTTTTCTTTTTCTTCTTTTTATTTTCACTGGTGTTCATTTGGGTTTTATTTGCATTTTGTTGTATTTTGGCTGGGGAAATACTTTGGGACTTCGCCCTGTCCACTTTCCCAAATGAAATAAATAAACGAAAAAAAACAAAAACTTAAATTTAAATATTCAGTAGGAAGTAAAACACCACATTCAAATAATCTAATGGATTTTTAACGAAGCAAGCAAATTAATTAGTATAGTTTTGGAAAGTTCCACTTCGGCGCTGGTCAATATGACATTTATTCAAATTTAAATTGACATTTTCTGTCACAATCTTGCCAACCAAGGGTAAACATCTTTCCTTAAAAAAGGCATGGGTAAGTGCGCCAGTGGTAACACGCGCAACTCATCGACTCATTCGACAGCCCGTATAAAGCAATCTGTCAAAATCATCAAACAGGGGCCTGTTGCATAAAAGTACAATTACAATTTACAGGTGATATTTTTTTACAATCTGTCAAAATTTGTCTTATATAAATATATATTTGCAACGCTTGTAAGTCAAATTTTGACAGATTGTAAAAAAATATGACCTGTAAATTGTAATTGTACTTTTATGCAACAGGCCCCAGGTCGTGATTTTAATATAAATTTCAATGAAAATAGTTTTCTAAGTAGAAATAAATTTTCCAGTTCATTAAAGTTATAACGAAATAATATTGGATGAATACCTAAATATAGCTAATTACAGTGATACTCTCCCTTGCAGATCTGTTTTACGCCTACATAGTGGGAGGTCGATGTTTGTTTGAAAAGGTTTCGATTATGTTGCTCTTAACTGTACATACTATTACATAATACAGTTTTTTGCAGTAATCAGACAGTGCTGCTCTATTTTGCCATCATATTTTCAGAACATATGTTGATATTCTGCGTTATTTTCGTCCTTCCAAACCACTGTGCAGCGCAATACTAGTTCAGCCAAGCTCTGTGTTGACTTGTCCCTCTAGTCTTTCCCTTTATACTTCTCAAATGATATTATTTATCATTTAAGAAATACATTGTCAGTTTGCAGCCGATACCAGTCTCGTGGTTACCAAGAATTTTGGAGTTTAGTATACTCGATAACTGTGCCATACATTTATTCCTGTCTGTTCATTGATACGTCTTTATTTAGATCAGCGATAAGCAAGACGGGAGAAGTGAAAAAAATATTTGCAGCAATTAGATAAACTTGTGCTTATTCGCTGCAAAAACTATGAGAGAGGATTTCTGTTGGCTACCAATTTCTCTAGAGCCGACAAAACACGAGTATTAAGATCGGAAAAAAGATATTAGCTCCCATATCTCACCCAACACTGATTTAGACGAGAAGAACCGCATGCTTCCCCAAATTATCACTCAATCTCTTAAAAGTACAGCTACAGAGGTTGACGATGATCAAAATACCGTCAACTGCTTCATAATACATATATTTTCCCCAGGCATTTCAATCGATTTTAGTAAATGGATTTCCTTGCACGATTTATAGAACGTTTTCAGACTTCGTCATATCTATTTTACACGACTGTCAGGTAATATACATCTCGCTTTGTATTTTCCATTCTTCTGTTGGATGTGAAGAAAAGAATAAGAAATATAGAACACTCCGAGGAGGTAATGTATTATGGACGCTCTTTCTGCGTCAAATTTGTATGTATTTTTATTTCTTTACAATTCTCAGGTCTCGCTTCACTTGGAAAATTGTTTTTCCCTTTCAAATTCTCGACAGTCATTCAAGAGAAAAATTATTTCACGCCTGATAGATGGACGTGATTATGATAATTGTGTTTATCTGTCGCCGTGGAGCCGTAGCTGCTCCTCCTATAATCAACTAGAGAGATCTCTTTTCTTCCTTAAGGCTTCCATTCGCGCCCTAAAAATCTATATTTCACGCATTAGTTATTGCCAGCGTGAGGCTGGCGCAAGGAACAGCCTAATACATATTTCATTATAATATTCGGAGTGAAAATAAATGGAAATGCATACATATTATTTGGATGAAAATATATTCGGAAAATCTAGAAAATGAATTTTATTTATTTTATTTTAATTGTTAATTACAATTGTATTTTGTTTATTTTTTTAAACGTATTATATAATTATTAATTACGAATTTACTGTGCACATTGTAGTCAGAACAGCACTACGGAACTCCGAAACATCGCTTTTTTTAATGATAAATATAGTTGAGAGCAACGTAATAGGATGCGTGGCGCCTTATCTATACCTGTTTTGTCTTAAGGCAACAATGTCATCCTTATGCGAGAACACCTGTAGTGATACTCCGTAGAAGCTTTGATTAGGGAAATGTAGCTCTAGATAGCTGAAGAAGCTTCAAAAATCTCATGCTACTACCGGAGATGCGTCATGGAGGAACTAATCTGTTCAGGCAGCCAACGAAACGGGAAAACTATCTTCTTCGCATAAGATTGAGGAATAATATACAAAGATGAATTAAAAGAATCATGCATGATTTTTTGGTTTTTTTTTCTCTTTAATAATTCCAAAAGTATCAATTAATAAAGTTTGAGTAAATATCATTTGTATTAAATTGCAGCAATTGTGCAACTTAATATCAATTTCAAAGAAGGAAGAAAGTACTAAACTATTGCTAAGAAATGTTTTTCTCCAAATTTTTAAACCTGAAGATTTTCGTTAAGCCCCACTTCCGTTGAAAATCCTACACACAAAAAAATAATTACTCAATTTGAATATAAATACATCACATTGAATATAACATAACTTCCTATATAAGTAAGAAGATGATGTATTTATATTGAGAATAAAATTTGTTCAGTTTTCCAAACCCATAAATTTGTTAGACGAAACAATTTTTTAGTTCAAATGTAATCAATATACTAAAATCATTATAAACATATATTTTCACCACAAAAATAATTATTTTAGATTTGTGTAAATAGATTTTCTCAACTGGAAACTATTATATTTATGCCTTAATAAATTATATACATTTGATAGACGTATACAAAAAGTTTTTATTATTTAAAGTATTGCCATTATTTGTTTCCAAAATATAAGTATATTGAACGATAATACTTACTTGCTTAATCTAAGCATTTCTACTATTCAAGGGTAATAATTACCTACTAATTTTGTGTCTGTAATGCCAAAAAACTCGGTCGGCGTTGGTTACTGATATAATTTCAATCAGTATAATATTGCTGGTATTACCTACTGAAAACTAATAACTAGTAAGTACCTACATACGTTTGTTAATGTGCACACCTACCATGTTCATATATTATCGACACAATGGCGCTGACTCTAAGTATTATTTCATAGCTTTTTAAACCAGTAATCCTTTAATATTAGATAACACGTACTGCTGTGGTTTGGCACCCCGTGTAAATTCAGTGTTATTTTATTTATAGAGATTAATCTTTATCAATGTGTTGGGCAAATTCTCTCAGAAATTAATGTTTTATTTTTGGATAAGATTTTGTTAATTGATTTGATTGTTAAATGTAATTTAAAGTTCAGTTGGTTTAAATTAATTTCACTGTAATATATTTTTATTTGATCATGTAGTTTATGTCCTTCCTAGAAGAATTCTTCTTCTATAATCTTAGCATTTATGTGATGTTTGGGCCCCTGAAGGGCAGTTCCTTAAAAGATTGCGAGTAAGTACATTTAAATTTATTTTCATTGCTGCCATTTTGGTATTTCATTTTGATTTTAAATTATGTTTCGTTTATTTTGATATTATTTCATCAATCAGGGAACTCACTCATTAATAATTGGCATTATATTATTGTGTACACAAATTAGGTATAAGATCTGTTATTATATTTGTTCTAGAAAGTTTTTTTTAGTTTAAAGAGTTTATTTTTCCGTTTCTTAGTTTTCAAATTAGTTTTCTTAGTTAATCACATCGGTTTAGGTGAAAAGAGGCTTTGTGCTTAAAATTAAATTTCAATTTTATAAATTTACTTGTTTTGTTCACGTTTAAATTAATTTAGTTTATTTTAAATTTTGAGACCACATGGATTTTTTGTGTAAAAAGGATTTTCTTCTAGAACAAATTTGTCTTTTGTTTGTTAAAGGATTTGCATCATCCTTTTTAATTGTAGAGTCTAATGCAGTTTTTGTTTTCGGGCAGAATCTTAAATTCATGGTTTTGTTTCTGCATCATTGTAACTAAATGTTTTTTTTTTCTTTTTTTTTTATAACAATAAAAATTAATTATTGTTGACGTCATTCAAAATTTCTGTTCTTTTATTTTAGATCAAACCTTTTCAATTTTTGCTGTTTTAAAGAAAGTAAATTTTTCAAACGCCCACATTTTATTTTTCATGATTAGTTCAATTGTGAGAATAACCCTGAGGTTAAGTCCTCTTTTGCGCCTTTTATTTTTATCCGCTGAGCTAGTAAATTTGATTTTCGTTTTTTTTTCTCTTCATTTTGCATTTATGCTGGTACATACCATCAGTACACAGCAGTACGTACGTACATCTAAAAGTATATTGTGTTTTTCACAGAATTTACTCTTATGTTCTAACCAACAAGATTTAGTTCATTTAAATATACATTAAGTTTCGATTTCTGAGTAAATAAAAATATTCAGATTGATAATAGATTTTTTTGTGTGTATGTATTATATTCGAATGTAATAATAATGGAATCGAATCTTCGGTGTTAGAGAATAATAGTTTAGAAAGTTCATGATCTTTAATTGAAGAAAGGGGATACTGTATAGGGACACTAAGAGGGGAAACACAAATTACTACCTTCCAAAACTAAAAGAGATTATTTCAGTAATATCATAATTAATTAAAAAAATAAATCAAACCTGTCTGGGGTATTATAAATCAAAATAAACAATCACAAATACGAATAAATTTGAAAATGAATGATGAGTTAATACAGGATGAGCAAAAACTAGTGAATTTATTTCTGGAGCATTTTAATAACGTTAACGTAAACAACTCCGTTAATGAAATTTGTAATAGCAGGTCTAACAACATAAATCTTGAGAAGGTTCGCGTAAATTCAATGTTTCTGTTTCCGACTGATCCCATTGAAGTAGAAAGTGTGATCTGTGATCTAGCAAATAAAAAATCAGCGGTTGGGATAACATTCCATGCAAATATTATGAAAGATCATCTTCACTGATTAGTGCACCTCTATGTCATATGATTAACCAACTGGCTTTACGCAATCCAAGTTTCCTGATCTACTCAAAAGCAAAAGATAACAGCTGTGCGTAAGGAAGGCAATATTCATAACATTGATAACTATAAAGAAATATCTATATTACCAGCCTTTACCAAAGTATATGAAAAAAAAATTAAATAACAGAATAATATCTTACTTAACAACAAAATAATTTAATACCGACGATCCAGTTTATCTTTGTAGCTGATAGATCAACAGAATTAGTTATATGTAAGTTTCTACAAAAACTAATTCAAAATGTAGATAATAAAATTGAAACCGTTGGAATTTATTATGATTTATCGAAAGCTTTTGAGATGCTTGATCACGAAATAACTTTGTGAAAACACATAATATTGGCATTAGAGATGAAGTACTTAACTTTTGAGATCATATTTAGGTAACCTAACAGTTGTCATATGAGAGGTTGTGTATCTGCGACTAGTGATATATTGAGAGGTGGATCGATCCTTGCACCTACACTATTTTTGGTGTACGTTTCAGATCTGCCCAATTTTGTAAATACTAACCACATGTATCAATTTGCAGATAATATAACATATATTGTGTCATCTGAAAAATGTGGAAATTTAAAAACCATAGGCAGTCGTACAAATAACGAAGTTCTAAATTGAAGCAGGTAGAATAAATATACACATTTATAGCATAATTTAAATTTGGGTTAACTATGGTCAGTACTGTGATGACTTCTAAGCGAAATGTATTGAAATTCTTCCAGATATATCTAAAAATAAATGAGATTGCTCGTGTCACCCTCTAGCAAAAAAACGAAGAGATGAATATGAATGTTTCAAACAAGTTTTATTAAAATAAATTCCTTTGCTGCAATAAAAAAAAAGAACTTTAAATTACATACTGAATGAAAGATGTAAACTAACCTTAAATAATGTTTAAAATATTTTTAACACGCGCAGCGAGCGTTCCCATAAACTTTGCTTAATTTGAAATAAAACAAAGAAGGCGACCTCAATATGCGCGTTTGTGAACATTTATTTCTACTGTAAACTCTCGCTTGCTATTCGTTCTCATTCGGTAAATGTACACTCGCAAACAGCCAAAATGTCTAACTTGACTTATATGTTTGATCCTTTCTTTAATTTACCTTACTGTAGCGTGATTATAATTGTAACTCATTAATCTTGGAAATTTAAGGTGCTAAATATTTTTTTTTAAATCATTTGTTACTGTTTTTTAATTTTAACTTACAACTTTTCGTTGTTCTTTAACAGCATCTTCAATGGCATATAATAAATCTACTGCTGTGTACTGATGGTACCAAGGAAAATGCAAAATGAAAATTAAAAATGAAAATTCAATTAACTAGCTCAGCGGATAGACAGAAGACAAAACAGTTCAGGAAGATAATCCTTGTTTTATAACAATCAAATCCATGTGGTTTTAAAAATTAATACAAACTAAATTAAACGTGGACAATTCAAGTGATTTTACATAAATGAAAACTAAAAGCAAGCACAAAGCTTCAATTCACCCAACCCGAGGTGATAAATTATAATTACAAAACAGCAAAATTAAAAAAAACGAAAAATTAACTCTTTAAACTAAATATATCTCCCTGCACGTAAAATAATAAAGATCTTCACATCTAAATTGTGCACACAATAAATATAATACCAATTATTATATAACGAGTCTTTTGAAGGATGAATAATTTCAAAATAAACGAAACAATCTTTAAATAAATAAAATACAAAATGCAAGCTCACAAATAAATTTAATGTACTTACACCAGCATCTTGTCAAAGAATGCCCTCAGGGAAAACATACGCATACATAAAAAATCCTACACTGCGGCGCTGCAACGCACAAGATCTGTCCACCAACGGACGAAATCGCAAAAAAATAAAACACAAACATACAAGTAACGAATATAAAACTGAATGAATGAAATAAATAAAACAAATCAATCAATTAACAAATCTTATATAAAATAAACATTAAATTTTGAGAAATTGCCCGAACATCGCAAAAAGACAGATCGTAGTAAAATATGATCACTAAATTTACAACGGGGTGCCAGACAAGCACTACGTATAATAAAGAAACAATAATTTTTAAAATAATAAAATAAAGAACGTTAGGAAAAGTTTCATTATGGCAAAAAAAATGGCGTTTAAAAATGAGCTATATTGAAATAGTATATTAAATATAAATCTTTATGATATTAGTGTACGGCTACAAGTAGCAACAGCCCCGGATTAAAAAAAAAATTTTAAAAGAAATATTAATTGAATTAGAAAAAATCAAGTTTTATATATCACAGTGTCATCTAATTTTTTAATATTTTGATTTAGAAGTGTTCTGTCTCAAACCACCAGATGGCATAGCAGGGCGAGAAATTTCCGATCGAGGCCGGTGAACAAAAAAAATATTGAATGGCTCGTTAACTCTCTTATTTTACTAAGTACGCATAGAGATGTGGTAGGATGATGTTGTCAATTGTCCCTCTCCCTCAAATTCAATGTTTAAGACCAGTTTAAATGATTCATCTAGGCATGATAATGTCGTGCCGTAACGTATTCAAAACTATTAAGTAAAAATTAAAACATTTTAAGAGTGGATAAAAGTGATTTTATTTAAAAAAAAATTCAAATGTGAACTTGTTTGATATCAGACATAAATCTATGGATAATAATCTCAGGTAAGTCCGTGAGCTCCGTTTAATATGAAATAACACTAAAGTTTCATTAAGTAATTCCACCTTTTGCAATTCAAATTCATAGTTTGCGATACTTAAATACGTTTGAAATAAATTTAAAAATCCCCGCGTTTTCTGACCGTTCAAACGGAGTTAAAGCTAGTATTTAAAAATAGACGCGTGAAACAGAGTAGCCAACCCTGATGGTAAATCAACTGGATATTGGTTCGTACGTAAAACATAACAAATACTTAATAAACTAATACACAAATTTCCCTAAAGTAACTGGAGACCGCTTAGCTATGTTACAAACGATTTTCTAACCTCAAATTTAGCAGAACGGATTAAATAAATGTCTTATAAGTAACAATCAAGTTTAGATAAGAATTGAATAATACGTTTATTTTTTAGGTAGATTTGACGAGGAGTACCTTTTTAACAGGGCCGAATTCTCTGCGATCATCGGTGGGGTCAGGACTGTTCAGGGGCGGATATGGGCCCTCGTACTTCGTAGATACATAGGTCAGAGAGGAATGGGTCGCTCAGGACAGGAACATTTACTCGAAAAAAATCGTCGGTTGAAGAAAAATTACCCGAATATTGCAGGTAATTTGAATAATATTTATGTGAAAAACTTTGTTTAACAATTAACAATTATTTTAGGTTGTAATTTGGGACAAAATTGGATTTTATCGAAATAGCCGTTAAATTTTTCAAGAACAAAAATGAAATAGGTCTACCTCGAACTGAGTTCGATTAGTGAATGGTTCGAATATGAAATGTTTTAACTGACTTGAAAGCGATTGTCTCACGTCAAGGAGACAACTGTCTGAGAAAATCCGTTATTATAACCGAAATGAGGACCCTCCATTGTTTTACATGAATGAGAATGGCCATGTGATCGACAGATTGTCAGATCTTCAACGATGTGAAAATAAATAAAAATTACAAAATCTGGATCACTTGTACACTTTTTATATACAAGGTCATGAGTCTCTGAAATTATGAGAAAAATACATTTGAAATTTTTAAACGTTATTACTATAAAAAATTAACAATCTAAAAAAATTCATAATTGACACCAAAAAGTAAGGCAAACATTTTAGTACACATAGAATTGTTACAGAACTCAATTTCCAGCAATTTACCCTGTCTGTCTGTTGACATATCAAAGCAATTGGAACTGCCAATGCATATAAAACATTATTAAAACAAAATTTACATGAAATAAATACTCGTAAAAGAAATCAAACTGTTCACTCGAATTTAAACGTGGATCCAAATTGTGATCTGTCAAAATCTATTGTAAAATATACTAATGCAAATATCTAATATTCATTTTCGATGTGTAGGTGTATCATGCCGATACATCTTGCTTCCTAAAGGGAAAATTCTAAAGGAAAATGCCTGAAGGACCTGCCAAAGTGCAGAGAAATACCTACTACACCTGGACATCGTCTAGCTGTCTGCTGCTAAAAATTATACCTTTTTCAATTAATAACTAATAAGTTTAAAAAATATAACAAAGTAATAGAAACATTCCCTTTTTAATATAGTAGATATATCAACTACTCTCTCCATAAACAATAGATTTATAATATTGCCATTGAAGATGTTGTTACAAAACCGAAACGGTTGCAAGTTAAATTAAAAAATAATAAACAAATGATTTTGAAAAAAAAATATTTAGGATCTTAAATTCCCAAGATTAATCAGTTACAATTATAATCACATAACTTGACTTAAAAAAATATCCATTCTTCACTTTACATAAAAACAGCCCGTGTTGCTGAAACCAATTGTAACTTAACAAAAGCTTTGAAGGTTTCCTATGTACGGTAACACAATTTTTGTTAAAGGAGTAAATATCTTTCCGCAATTAAAATTTCCTTCAATAAAAAAATAGGCATTTATGTGGTGTCCTGAAAGACTTGCCCATCCATTCACCTTTTGGGGATATTCAGTGCGAGCATTGTAAACACATTTTTTTTTTAATATTTGAAGGGTGGGAGGGGGGGGAATATTTTTAGTGAAATATTCTTTTTTTTAAAACATCGAAAGCCAACGACTGAATCGGAAATGTTTCAAATAACTTTTTTTAACAATTGGAAGGGGGAAAAAGAGGAGGTAAGAATTTTTTTGAATGATATCTTTTTTTCTCTTTACAACGGAAAAGGATGGTATTAAAAATGGTTTCAAATCATATTTTTTTTTAATATTAGAAAGGTGCAAGGGTATTAGTTTTTTTTAAATAATATATTTTTTCTTTTTTTCGAAACACCGGAGAGACAGGATGCCATCAAAATGGCCCGAAATCATAAAAATTATCATTAAAAAAACTAATACCTTGGTGGAGTCCTTCTTCCGAATTAAAAAAAAATATATTTCAATATTTCTAATGCATCTTTCTCTCCCGAATGTTTCTAAAAAAAGAAAAATTACATACTCTTCTACCCTCTTCTCCAATATTAAAAAAAATAATTAATGTATTTCTGCTATTAACTGTAATAATTAGGAGGAATTTCTCCCAAGAATTTTTTTTCTCCTCACGCAGGAGTCGAACCTACATCGCCTCGTTTGACGGACGAACGCTTTACCAATATTTAAGCTAGTATAGGACGATGATTCGAGCGTATAAACCGAACATACGTCTTATATTAGATCTTGAAAAGCCGGCAGCACGGCAAAATGGCAAAAGATTGCAAAGTTTTTTTAACAGTTTGAAAACTGTAAAAAACTTGGCAATCTTTTGTTTAAAAAATTATTAAAACATTTATAGTGCATTCTTTCTCACCAATGTTTCAAAAACAAAAGAAAAAATATCATTCAAAAACTAATTCCTTCCCCGCTCTCAATACGTCCCAATGTTAAAAAAGTTATGATTTGAAACACGTTTAATGCATTCTCTCCGCAATACTTAAAAAAAAAAAGAAAAAAAATAAAAATTGCCCTCCGCTCCTCCCCTGGAAAAGAGGCTACACCATATAAAAAAAGAAAGTATGATTTTGAAACATTCGCTGATTCATCTTCTTTCTCATCTGTTTGGAGCACTTAACCCTAAACTACCCAGGGTGTGCTTTGAGGCACAATTTGATTTGTTGAAAATTGCTGGAATTTGTAAGTTTAACTGCCCACACACTGGAGGATTTTTGTATTCTCAAAATAAAACTATTAACACAGAATGACATAAAAATTTTTTAAAAATATTTTTCCTATTTTACTAAAAAAATTAAAACATAATTTACCAACACGTCCTACCAAGGTGTGTCTTTGAAGCACATACTGTTATTATACTATAAAATGCATTGCTACGTTATTTAAAACTAGTATGTGGGTAAATCCCCCGTAATAAGATATGCTTTATATTTCGGAGACTTTCCCCTTGTATGTAAGAACTTCCAGTTGCATATGAAGGGGAATTCCCTAAATGCGTGTTGTTTAAAACAGTCAGCTTACAAACTGCATTGCTATCAGTGTATTTGTGACTTTTCCTAACGAACGCATTGGCCGTTTTAGGTGTCTATGGTTAATTTTATTTCTTACCTAGTGGAGAGTATAGTATAGACCAGGCAAGCAAAAATAAAGTTTTGATGACCCCAGTAAAAATAGATTTGTTGTTTTATGCTTATTTGGTTTTTGAAATTTATGCAGAAGTATGACCGATTGGTTGACTGACCGACGCCGGCCACTAACTGAAAAGGAGTTGCTCGATGCATTGTACGAAGTGATGAGGATTTGGAAGGAATGTAAATGATGGTGAAGATGAAGAAGAGCCAAATGACGAAACCTCTTCTAGTGAAGCGGATATCAAGAAACTGGCGGATGAAGAAAGCGATGAACAAGAAGGAAAGTGACGATAGTGATGCTATATGATGAACCGCCCGGCATTCGCAAACTTTTATTGGAAAAGATGGTACCGAGTGGAATGCCACGCCGATTGCCAAGGGAAAAAACACGGTGCACACAACATAATTACAACAGCTTTGAATAAAGTGAAACTTCCACCTGGAGTGCATGTTGATACTCCTTGTGACGCATTCAATTTGTTTTTTGATGATACGGTTATTGGTATTGTGGTTACTTTCACTAATAAGGAGGCGTTCGTATTCTTGGCGATTTGTGGAAACCAGTTGACGACGTTGAAATCCGTGCTTTCTTGGGCCTTTTGATTACTGCTGGAAGAAATAAACAAGGAATGGTGGACTATAATGAGCTATGGAATCCTTTATATGGAAATCCTGTTTATCGAGCGTGTATGTCACGAAATAAATTTACTCAATTACTAAGATTTATTCGTTTTGACGATAAAGCGACCAGAAACCCTCCGAAGGCAAAAGGACAAGTGGCACCAATTAGAGACCTGTGGGACCGTGTTAATACAAACTTGCTGAAATATTATCTTCCTGGCAGTAATCTAACCATCGATGAAAAACTGGTGCCTTTTAGAGTCGTGTATCTTTCCGACAGTACCTGCCAAGAAAGCCAGATAAGTACGGTATGACAATTTGGTGGATATGCGTAGTGGAACTAGTATCCGTTACGTGGTATACCGTACTTAGGAAAAGAAGGTCTCAACAGAGCAGAAAAACTTAGCGCAAAAGGTGGTTGAGACCTTTGTGAACCTTTTCTGAGAACTAAAAGGAATATTACGTTCGACAACTTCTTCATCAGCTACGAGCTTGCATCCAGTTTGCTTACCAAAGCCTAACTTGTGTAGGAACGCTCAGAAAATAAACGCTGCATACCACCAAATTTTTACCTCACAGGCGACGGAATATTGAAAGCAACTTGTTTGTTTTCAGAAGACAATGACTTTGGTATCTTATGTACCTAAGAAAAATCGCTTGGTCAATTATTATCTACAATGCACAACGACTCCACCATTGATGAGGAAAATAAAAATAAATCTGAAATCAATAAGTACTACAATTCCACGAAAGGAGGGTGGATACACTTGATCAGATGTCATACATATTCAGTGAAACGCAAAACTAATAGGTGGCCTTTGTCTATTTTTTCAATATAATTGATGTGTGTGGAGTAGCTTCATTTGTCATTTGGAGAAATATCCATCCTGACTGGCATATTTCCAAAAAAACGAAGACTTCGCAAAATTTCTTACGAGAAATTACAACAGAATTAGTACTGGGCAAATTAGACGTCGTAGTTGAGTGGCTTGCATAAAAGTCATACTTCATTGATACAAACTACGTTGAATCAAGTACAACCACAGGGAGTCTTCGGCTCGAGAAGTAAGAAAACGAAAACGGTGCTATATTTGCCCATTCAAAGAAAGCAGAATGTCAACACAGTTATGTGATAAGTGTAAGCAAACGGTTTGTGGTGAACATTCAGAGAAAATACTCACGTGCACAAATTGCAAACTACATAAATAAACTTTCAAATATTTTTACTATCTTGTACTATTTTTAAATTATATCTTCTGACACACAATATTCTTTCTATATGTTTTAATCTTACTGTATACCTACTACATGAAATAAATAATGCATATTTTGCTATTATTTACATCAACAATGTGTACAAATAGATGTGTGCCTGTGAGGCACACCTTGGTAGGACACGTTACGATAAAACGTTGGTAGGACTAGGGTTAATTATATAAAAATACAAATTGCTTATAATGAGCTGATTGTTAGTTTTCAATCATATCTGAAAAGAATAGATACTTCTTTTATAAGACATCTAGAGCAAATTGAACATGAACAAGTAGAAAACTTAAGGTCAAAATAATGAGACAATAATCAAAATATGATAATGAACATCTTCCAGACGTTCGTTTCATGCACCACTGTAAAAAAACGCTTGATGTCTAGTATATTTTAATATGCACACACATCCACGCTGTGGGAACATAAACGACGGCATACATGTGAAAAAAAAAAAAACCGAAAAACGATGACCACTCCCGCTCGCACCAGAATAAATTTTTGTTAGGCGTAATTCAACCAAACACGCACACGCACAGCCGTTACACACAACGAGATTCGATTATAGTCACTTCCAACGTAGAACTACGAGGGTTGCAATCCAATGTCCGATAAGTTCTGTCCCGCCTGAACGGTCGGAAATTAATACGAACACGAGATCGTTTCAAACATACAATTTCGCGTCATGGGAACGCCCGCGGCTGCCGATGTCGATCACCGAATCTGTTTTTGCTCATGTAAATCAGCCAGAAGCTTATATTAGAACGAGTAAAAGCGCATTAAGGACTTTATCGCGAGCGTATAATAAGCAAATCAAATCCTATGGGCACCATATGCGAAGCGGTATGCAAAACTCGTCGATATAAAAGCGAAAAAAGATTTTGGACCTGTAATGTACAGTTCCATGAAAAAAAAAAGATTTAACGCTTCTAAAGATTACGATGTCATTGCTTTATCGGAAACTTGTTTTCAGAAGACATTCCCAGCTTGGAATATTTTCCAACATCGTATACAGTTTTCAGAATGTGACCGCAGATTTTCTAAACCAACCAATCAAATCGCGAGCGGCGGTGTTTTGCTTGCTGTGAACAATTCTATTGTGTCCCACAGTTTAGATTTAAGTAATATTCATACACTGCATCCTAATATTGACTTAGTAGGGTGTAAGTGTGTGTT